>CAJPDP010450716.1:0-10909 GCA_905336975.1 Bombina variegata variegata
GTGATATTTAGTATCTCCGATTTCTGGGGGTTCAAGAGGAAATTAGAGACTTCTCCGAATGCAGAGAACTCCAGCAGGGCCTCCCTGTTATCTATCTTTTTAAACAATAACAATTTTGGTCCCTTTAAACCAGTCTACTTAAACCAACACTTGTGAAATAGTGAATTTTGCTTGTTACAATAAAAATAAAATATTTTATTTATGTCACAACTGACTTTTATCCCAAGTGCTTAAAAATATTGTTCAGAATATTACTGTTTATAAACCAGCTGTAATCTACCACAGGTACAAAACCTGCTTAGGCCTGGAAAAGGTTTGGATTTTGAAATAATTTGTATATTTGCAACTGTATAATGAGCCAGTTTGTAGAGGGGGTGGGACCAAGTAAACAACAATATCTTATGTAATTTAGGCAATATTTACAGTCATACAACTTATACATGTAACCTAAAGGTAGTTTTTAGACATGTGCATAGGCGAAAAATTCTGTTTGGCCGACTCTTTTGGACCGAATATTTAGAAAAATTACTTTTCCAAATATTTGGCTGCCATGCTATCCGGTATTCGTGAAACATTTACATTCGTTTTTGTTAAACAAATGTAAATGTTCATTTGCTACAGTTATTATATTATATACTTACATAGAGCGTGCTGGAGAGCCGCGCTAATCTCAACACTTCACAGAGCCCCGGGCCAAACTAATGGGAGACTCAGTGTGTGCTAAATCTCAGATTTAGGGTGGCCCTGGCTCTGTTAAGAAGGGATGGGATTAGCACGTTAGTCCATTGGACTATAGCTAAGTGTAGCTCACTGTGGCTAATCCTTCTACACAGAGCCCAGGACCATGCTGATAGAAGGGGTAAGCCTCCTATTAGCGCAGGCCGGGAACCTTGAAAAAGTGTCAGAATTAGCGCGACTCTCCGGGGGACTAGAGGTAAGTATTTTTTTAAATCAGGTGATCCACGATCCATTACTCCAGGGAACTATTCTTCCCTACCACTAGGAGGAGGCAAAGATTAAAAAACCCAAAGAGCTCTATAAAACTCCTCCCACCTCACTGGCACCTCAGTCTTGTACTTTGCCTCCACTGGAGCAGGTTGAAGAATGAAGATGTGCATTGGATTATTTAGTGAGAGCGGTTCTCTGACTGAGTTGAGGCCCATTTCCCCTCAGGGTACAGGGATTGTTGGAGGGATGCATTTAGAGTATAGGTTGTGGCATAATTTTCACCAATTGGGATCTAGTCACAAGCCTTTCAACGGATGTCTCAGTGTCTTTTCCCTTGCCTCAAATCTTCTTCCTTCTGTATCTTTAAGGGGAGGTGGCTTTACCAGTTACACCAGTACTTATTTCCCCTCCACAACACCCTCTTTGCTTGGTAATTCTACTCTTTGTTGAGTTATCCAGCCCTTAGCTAAACGCTTAGCTCCTGACATACCTTTTGTCTGAACTTCTCAGATCTAATCCTGACTTGACCCCAACTTGCATGGTCTTAGTATTTGCCTTCGTTCGCTGCTTCTGATTTCTCACAGGATCCGGATTGCTGTGTGGTGATGTCACACGCCAAAGTCGTTTACGGATTTCCTACGATCCTGCTTCTGCACCTCGAAGCTCCTAGAACGGCTTTCTGCTGATCGGAAACCTGCTGTTCCAAGCAGATTTTATCTTTGAATCCCTATTCCACAGCTCAGTCTAGCATAGGAACCTTCCGGACAATACATACACGAGTACACAGTCTGGTATCACAGTTGGCTTGTCAATATGCTTCAGTTGGCTTTTCAATGTATTTCAGATCCTCTGCTGTTATGTTTCAGCACTGGTTTTGGCTTCCTACTGGTTTCCTCCAGTAGTAGGGTGCCTATTGGTTAGTACTTTATTTTTTATTTATTGTTTGGCACTGTATAAGCCTGTTAGGTTTTGTTATATATATTTGTTATATATTTATATGACCTTGGTATAGTTATATATTTTTAAGGTAATTCCCCTTTTTTTTTTTAAATATCATGTTTTCCCCCGTGTAAATTTGACACTGAATCCAAAAAATTTCTTTCATGATTCTGATAGAGCATGCAATTTTAAGCAACTTTCTAATTTACTCCTATTATCAAATTTGCTTCATTCTCTTAGTATCTTTATTTGAAAATCAAGAATGTAAGTTTTGTTTGTTTTTTGAAATATTTTTTTTTTTACTTTTTTTTCTTTCAGAGCCCCAAGACTTACACTGTTGGAAAGGATAGGCGATTACCTTTCCAACATTGGATCTTGGGGGTCTGTAGCTGCTTAGATGCCTGAGATACAGGCTTCTAAGCAGCATGCCCCCTGCTCCTATACTTAACTGTGAATTTTAAATAAAGTTGTGCAGTGACGTCATAACGCAATTGCGCGTGACATCACTGCGCATAAAGTAAAGCACCGGCGATGCCTGTCATTATGCAGGCCCGATCGCCGGGGTAGGAGCGGGTGGGAGCCCCCAGATCTCCCTCAAGGTGGGAGAGTGCTAGCGACGGCTGTGAGCCGTCGTTAGCACCAGAGTGAGAAACTCTGTGACGGCTCGTTAGCACTCAAGGGGTTAATATAGCTGCCATCGAAATTAGGAACTGACTTCATATACTTATTTATTATTTACAGTAGTAATTGCCTTGAACTGCCTATCAGCAGATGTGGTAAAAAAAAAACTACTTATGTAGAAGACACACCTCTCCCAAAAGACAATTCAAAGTATGTACTACTACTGAAAATGATTGTCCATTTTCTAATATCCTAATTTTTTGATACTATTATTATTTACAGTAATAGGGAAATAAAACCCAAAGGTTTTTTTTCATGATTTAGGTAGAACATACAATTTTAAACAACTTTCTATTATCAAATTTTGCTTTATTCTCTTGGTATAATTTGTTGAAGGAGCAGCAATGCACTATTGTTTTCTAACTGAACACATGGGTGAGTCAGTAACAATCAGTATATATGTGCAGCCACCAATCAGCAGCTAGAACCTAGGTTATTTGCTGCCCCTGAGCTTACCCAGATAAACCTTTCAGCAAAGGATAACAAGAGAAGGAAGCAAATTAAATAATACAAGTAAATTGGAAAGTTGTTTAAAATTGTATGCTCTGTCTGAATCATGAATGTCTAATTATGACATTGCTGTCCCTTTAACTATCTGTTAGATGAGGCTGTATCACCTCTCTCAAATGGCATTTTAAAGTATGTACTACTACTAAAGTTGGTACTATTATTATTTACAGTAGTAGTCATTACCTTGAACTGGCTATCAGAAACGGTGGTTAAAAAACATATTTATGTACAAATACCACCTCTTATGAAAGGCAATTCAAAGTATATACTACTACTAAAAAGAAAGTTGCTACCTTTGTTATTTTCAGCAGTAGTTATTACATTCAACTGATTATCAGGGGGTGGTTAAAAAAAACTTTATGTACAAGAACCACCTCTTCTGAAACACAATTCAAAGTATGTACTACTACTAAAAATGATAATTTTTTTTTTAAATATTCAGATTTTCTGATTGTTACCATTATAATTAACAGTAGTTGTCATTACCTTGAACTGCCTATCAAAAGAGGTGGTTAAAAAAAAGTAATTATATACAAATACCACCTCGTCTAAAAGGCAGTTCAAAGTATGTACTACAAATAAAAATGACTGTCCATTTTTTTAACTAGTATTCTTTTTCTTGCTACCATTATGTATATTATTTTTAGTAGTAGTTATTACCTTGAACTGTCTATCAGAGGATGTGGTAAAGAGCAAACAAAAATGAAGAAAAAAAAACTTTAATAGCTTCACAGGATACACAGACATGTGCATGTGCACTAGCAACAGGAAGTCCGTTTCTTGCCCATGCTCAGTAGAGGACTTTTGCTGCAAAACAGGAAGCAACAGTAGAACTTAAAGGGACACTAAACCCCAAAAAAAATTTCATGATTCAGGTAGAGAACACAATTTTAAGTAACATTCCAATTTACTTATATTATCTAATTTGCTTAATTATTTAGAAATCCATTGTTGAAGAAATAGCAATGCACATGGGTGGGCCAATCACATGAGGGATCTATATGCAGCCACCGATCAGAAGCTACTGAGCATATCTAGATATGCTTTTCAGCAAAGGATATCAAGGGAATGAAGCAAATTCGATAATAGAAGTAAATTAGAAAGTTGTTTAAAATTGCATGCTCTTTCTAAATCATGGGAGAAAAAATTTGGGTTTCATGTCCCTTTAAGTTGTCATCATTGCAGCTCTCTTCCTGAAGGCAGTGGCTACAATAAGTGCTAATTTTGCAAGAAAACAAGTTAGTCATTTGCTGTTTTTTGTTTTTGTTTTGTTTTTAACAATCTGTTTCTTTTTATGTTTACTTGGACTTAAAATATATATTTTTTTTACTAAAGGAGCACTGTTTCATATACCTTTAAGCCGCTTTCCAATGACCAAGAAGGCTCTGAATTAGTGAGAATACTTTCCCATAAATTAGACAAATATGTCTAATAATAATAGATACCTTTTAATGAATCAGACTGCCATAATAAATTGCACCTTTCCATTGATACAGTCCCATAGTTTACTCATAATTAAAAGAATTAACTTTAAAAAAAAGTATAACATTGTTTCGAAACTGCATCCATATAGTTCTGCAGACACCTGCACACTCCTAAACTTACTTTCCTGCTTTTTACCAAAGGATGACAAGTAAATGAAGAAAATGTGATGATAGAAATAAATTGGAAAGTTGTTAAAAATGGTATGCTCTATCTAAATCATGACATTTTTTTGGAGGGGGTGGGATTTATGCCCATTTAGGTATAATAATAATAATAAGGGTATCATTAGCTATAATAATATAATAATTATAATTGATGGAATGTAATATCTTCCAAAGACTTGAACTGTCATAAAGTGAATGATACTGCTGTCTGACGTCTGTAACTTCTTTACATTGAGTAATAATACGTTGGGCTAGATTACAAGTGGAGCGTTAATTTATCGCGAGCCGTAAACTTGCCAATTTGCCCGTTTTACAGGCGCGCGATAAATAACCAGCCTTTACGAGTGACTGGTTCTTGCTACTGTGAGCTCGCGGTAGCAATTAGAGCTCCAAAAATGAACCAGAGATCTCTGGTTAATTTTCTAAATGTGCCCCCAAATTTATATGTGGTGTATTAATAAAAAAAATTGTAGCATTTTAATTTTTTTTAAAAATAAAACTGCACAAAGCAGTTTTTAAGGGTTAAAGTTGGTGGGAGTGAGGTGTTAGAAAAAAAACGGCACTGAAAAGTGCAATTACATTGCGGTCTATGGGGAACTGTGGGTTCTCTCTCTCTCTCTCTCTCTCTCTCTCTATTTCACATATCCAACTATATATATATATATGTGTTAATATGTGTTTATACACATATAAACACATAAATATGTATATATTAAATATATATTTAACATCTGCTGCCCATCGCTGTGCAACTTACCCCCTGTGCAGCGCTAGGTTCTCATGCCGTGTCTCACAGCATCAGAACGAGGCTCCCATTGGAGCCTATGGAAGCACGCTCTCGTGAGCGCAAAGCTTCCAATGCAATACAAACGATTTCAGGCCTCAGTACAATTGCGTGCGCTGGGATTACGAGTGGAGCGCAAATATCGTGCTTGCACTCCACTCGTAATCTGACCCTCTGTGCAGCAATGCTACCTCCCAATGAGACAGATTCAATTACAGTGAGTGACTGCCTTTCAATGAGTGATACAATTTTCTAATGAAACTGACTTCCAGTGAGGAACTTTCATCCAGTGAGGAATATTTCCTCCCAGTGAGTAACACTCAGCTGTAAAGAATAATATCAACAAACAAGAAATGTCACATTCAAATGAGCAGTGCTGTTTTCTAATGAGTATTAATCCCTTACAATGAGTAATATAGCATTGTAATAAAAAAAAAATTCTACCTTTTTAAAGGGATAGGAAAGTTAAAAATTAAAAAATTAAACTTGCATGATTCAGATAGAGCTTGTCATTTTAAGACACTTTTAAATTCACTTCTATTTTTTATATTTGCTAATAGAATTAAATTGGTAAGTTGTTTAAAATTGTATTTTCTATCTAAATCATAAAAGAAAATTTTGGGGTTTACTATCCCTTTAATGATGCTGCCTTTCAGTGTCTGAATTATAATGCATAATTATGCCTTGCAATGAGTAAAACTTAATACACACCAGGAATACCTTCTAGGGAATACGCTTCCCTTTGAATAAATGAAGCCACTTTACTGTCAAATGAGTGACCAACCATGTAGATTATTTGATCTGTCTTCCAATGAACTAGGGTTTCTTCCAGTGAGTGGTTAGTACTTTGTATTAGATTAAAATGTCTTCCACTGAGTGAGGGTGACTTTTAGCGTCTAAACAGCCTTCAAATGTATAAATTTACCTCACAAAGATTGAAAATTGTCTTCTAATATATGAAGTCACCTCTAAAGCTAGATTGCCTTGCAGTGAGTGACTGATTTTCAATAAGAGATTCTGATAAGAAACCACATTTTGATGAATGAGTCTTGTAAAATATGCATCTACTGTACAGTAACACTGTATTCTACATTGTTTTCTTCACAAATTCAAATAATATCCAGTTATATTATGCATTGCTCTTTAAACACAGCTACATTTTGATCTATACAACACACACTTGTATACACACTAAGATAGATATAAATATGAAAACCTTCAGTCTGTAGTCTAGCAGAACACACAGGGGAGTGTGCATCAATATTAATAATGTAGAAAAAAGAAATCAATATTTCACATATCCAACTAATATGCGTGTGCATATGTGTGTGTGTTTATGCGTGTGCATATGTGTGTGTGTGTGTATGCGTGTGCATATGTGTGTGTGTGCATGTGTGTGTATGCATATGTGTGTGTTAGTGTGAATGTGTATGCGTGTGCACGTGTGTGTATGCGTGTGTGTGTGTGTTTATGCGTGTGCATATGTGTGTGTGTTTATGCGTGTGCATATGTGTGTGTGTGCATGTGTGTGTGTATGCATATGTGTGTGTTAGTGTGAATGTGTATGCGTGTGCACGTGTGTATGCGTGTGTGAATGTGTGTGCGCGCATATGTGTGTGTGTGCGTGTGCATATGTGTGTGTGTTTATGTGTGTGCATATGTGTGTGTATGCGTGTGCATATGTGTGTGTATGCGTGTGCATATGTGTGTGTGTGAGTGTATGCGTGTGCATGTGTGTGTGTGTATGCGTGTGCATATATGTGTGTGTATGCTTGTGTATATATGTGCGTGTGTGTGTATGCTTGTGCATATGTGTGTGAATGTGTGCGTGTGTGTATGCGTGTGCATGTGTGTGCGCGCATATGTGTGCGTGTGTGTGTGCAAAAGCATTTACAGATACACATCTATCAAACTATGGAAATTGCAGCTAAACATTGAAATATTTTACAACTGTTATAAATACCCATACATATCTGTATGCCCAGGCACACATACACATATATCTCATTTCAAAATAAACAGATGTACAGATGTGAAAAACATATGCATACTCCCAAAGGTAAAAAGAAACACACATACATATTTGTACATAAATATATTTTGGTATTCTTTTAAATACATATGCATGGCCACTGTCATATATAAATATAAGCATACATATTAATGTGCTTAGGAAATCATAACTCATATATACAAATCTCTCTTACCTTATTCTGCAGGTCTCTCTTTGGATGTATTTTTGGGGTGGGGGAAGGGTGATCACTAGTCACCGGTTTTCCCCTAGTAGCCAACTTGCTGCAGACATGATTCCAAAGGGGTAGGAGCCTTCTTGTCAGGCCCCACCTCCTGCGCTTGGTAGCCCAGGGATGCCCACTGTCCAAAGTCCTAATCACTCCACTGGTCCTGCTCAGCAGAACCGTAGTCTCCTTCTCTTGTATGTTAGACACGAAGGACCACTAGGCTTCTGCTGGCCCACTCATCAGGGAAAAATGCTGCACCACTGTTCTTAATTCTCAGCTGCGCTCCATTTCAGATATGGTAGTCATTTCTTCTATAAAACTAGCCAGTTCCAGGATTCCTGATAGGCAAGAGATTGCAGCTAATCCTCTCGGTTGTTATCCAAACAGTTATTCTACTAACCCACTCAATGGTCTTTAACCTTCTTCTTTGCTAAATATTAGCCACTTCAGTACATCTGCTAGCCATATGATGACACACACTACTTTTATATGCTTGTCATGCTTGTATGCGGCTAGCTCAAAAGCAGGTCAGTCGCCTTCATCATATTATTACTTCCCTATACAAGATTTTCACTATGCACGGTAGGCATTAGGCTTCGTCTCTCGCTATGGTAGATTCTACCTCCGGCGTTTAGCTTGACTGACTGTTGCCATTTAATAAATGAATGTCATCAATAGATGCTAGCCGTGTTTTTGCTTGGCCAAACACAAAAAAATAATCTTAATTTTTCAGATGCTCTAGGTAGTGTTGCTGTTTCAGGCTATCGGCCATATATAGTAATTATATTTGCCCTCAACGCCGACTGATAGTCTGCAGGTCTCTGGCTTTCATGTACGCTTGTCTTTTACGACCTACGTCCAGGCCACTAGTCAGCCGTACTCCAATATGACAGTACAGCACCTGTTAGGTAGCCGCTATGGTGCTTCAGTAGCCGCTTATATCATAGCTGTATCTCCAAGGTCCGTTGTATTAACCATGCCGAGATTCTGTCGTGGAGCTTGTACTAGACAGAAAAAAAAATATAACAAGCAGCCTCCAAATCAGCCTCTATTTCCTGCTACTTCTATTACCTGATGTTTATTTTCTGTCTTACACCCTTTTATTTGTCTCCTGTCTCTCGCTCTTTTTTTGGTCGTCTATAAACTCCTCCTCTCTCCAGGTTCTTCTCTATGCCTGTCTCTTTTTTTCCCAGTCTCTCTTTTCCCCTCCTCTAATCTATTTTGTCCCCCACCTCCCCACGTTTTTTCTCCCCTCTCTCTCCCACCTCTATTTACTTTGCTTTTCTATTTTAATGTCCATATATCCCTTTATGGTTTTTTTTCTGTCTGCTTCCTCTGTCTCTGCCTTGTACTAGTCTCTTTCTCCCCCCCTCTCCCTCATTCAATAAAACTCCTATTTGTCTCACACAGGCTTTTTTCTCACAAACCTATCATTCTCCCCTTTCCTTTATTATGTCCTTCTTCCTACCTATTTCTCTAGCAATATCACTCCGGTCTGCTGATTTTCTCCTCCATCCCTTCTCTCCTGTTCTGCTTCTATGTCTGTTTCTCCTTTCTGCTGGCTTTTTCTTCTTACACCCCCCCTAGCACCTAAATCAGATGATCTCAGACAGCTCCTCTTCTTGTCATTTTATACCACGTAAAGAAAATAACAAAGAAATAAATGAGAGATTCTGATTTCTCCCTCTCTCTCTCTCTCTCTCTCTCTCTGCCCCTCCTCCGTCTCTCTACGTCTCTCTCTCTCCCTCTCTTCAGCTCTTCTCCCTCCTTCCCTCCCCTTCACTCTCTTTAACCCTTTCAGCCTTACCCAGTTTCTATACCTTTCTGTATCTTCTATTCTTTCCTATCATTTTCTCTCCTTCTTAGTCTTTCTCCTTTATGCCTTCCTCTTCTATTTCACTCTATCCTTTCTCCTCCCATTCACCTCTCCCTGCTTTTGCATCTTTCTCATTCCATCCTTTTCCCTAATCTCCTCCCCTTACCCACTCCCTCATTCTCTCTCTCTCCATTTTTCTGTCCCTCATTCTTTTCTTCTTGGTATATTCAATTCCATCCCCTTGTTTTATTATTTTTTTCCACTTATTTTCAATCTCTTACAATATCTCTACCTAATTTCCAGGAGGAGATCACATGTAATTGTCTCCCTTTTATCTGCTATAAATGAGTACAGATACCTTTTTTTCCTCTGTATGATGAGAAGAGTGTATGACTATTTATAAGCAGAACATACAATTTGATACCTGACTCTGTATTCAGTGTGTATGATTATATTTGTATGTGTTGCTGTTTATTTCCTCAATTTGTGCATTAAAGATACCTCTGTATATTTGAATAAGCTTTATTCGTAATTTGGTGCAGGTGTCTGTTTATATTTCAGAGGCTGTAGCCATAACAGTGTCAGGCTATCTGTCCTGTCAAGTCCTAGGGGTGCCAAGCTCTGTGCGTCTAATTTGTCACAACTTAGAAAAGACAATCTTTTTTTTACCCTGTGTCCAAAAGGTGCCAGGCTGATTGTGGTGACAGATGTCAGAGACTGATGTACATGTGATGGATACCAACCAGACTGACGCCCACAGCTCAGGGATCAAGGCAGTTTCTAGAGAACCTGACTACAAGGGCGACACTACACAGGTATACATACGCACACATATATACATATACACACATATATATAAAACTATTTTCCACAGGAAGACACTCACATGTATTTAAATAATCTTTTTATTATATCATCTTTTAAAACAAAACAAGAGTCAACGTTTCGGCTAAAAGTGAAGCTCACTACTAACCAATGCATGCAGTTTGTGTGGTCATGATATAATAAAAAAATATATATATTTTAACACCTGTGAGTGTCTTCCTGTGGAAAAGTTTGGATATGCAACTTTGAAGATGCACCCGGGCAAATCGAACTAATTTGAAGAGAATGCATGGCAACATGTGTGTGTGTGTGTGTGTGTATATATATATATATATACACCACACACTCTGCATATCCGCATCTCCGGACCGAGAAAAAAGAGTTAACAAAATTATTACAACTTTATTATGAATTTTTTAAAAAATCTTTTGCATGTAAAAACATGAAAATTAGGTTACAAGCCTGTAACCAAGTACAAACAAGAACAGCCAAACATGTTTTGGGCCTAATGTCTGCC
>CAJPDP010450869.1:0-14206 GCA_905336975.1 Bombina variegata variegata
TCCTCCCCTTTAGATGGAAACATTTTGAAACTTGTTTGGTTAAATTATCACGTTCCGAATATATTTATTTCAAGACTGCAGAAAAAGCTTGTGATTGCAAGGGGTTTGCAATCTCTTTAATTAACCCATCCTTACATCAATTCTCTACTGCACTTATCAATCTCCAATGTGAACAGGATTTCCGCTTCTAAAAAAGTTATTGTCCTTGCTTTTACAAACTATTGCTTTAGATTTGGTAGACATTTTTTCCTCTTATTTCAATCTGGAACATCCCATTGTATACTGGAGGTTGCACCTGTGGCTTTTAAACTCTTACGAGCCAATCGGAACAGATTGGAAGAAAATGCACAAAGGTGCCTTAGTTTCTTCTGACTATAGGTTCCAGAGATGATATCTAGCCCCAACATAAAATCATTTTACATAAAGAAAATTTATGAAATGTATTAGGTCATGTTTATATATATTACAAGATCATTTATCTTCTACCACTGAATGCTGCTTATTGTACAATGTCAGCAGCTTGCTGGGCAGGGAAAACCCTAACAGCGACCATATGATTAGGGTGCCTGACACTACAGTAATAAATGATTTAATTGCCTTGGAGCAAAGAAGATCATTCTTAAGTAGATGAGTTCAACAAACTGCTCATACCAATACATTTAATAGAAGGACATGACAAAGCTGTAGCCTGATCTAAAGATATGCACTTTCCAGAGTTACAGTGGGACATACACAGGGTTGCCAGGTCATATAAGGTCAAATTTGGACAGATTGGCACAGTTTGGAAAGAGTGAAACAGAAGAGGGAGGGTGAACCAACTGAACGAACAAAAAGTAGGCAGATGGAGAGAGTGACCACAGATAAGCTTAAAATATTACCGGCATTTTGCATTAATGCACCATTACCAGTCTTTTACTTTGAAAAAAAATGCGAAAGATAGAGAGAGAGAAAGTGTGATATATTTTTTAATTTTATCTATATACATAGTCATTAGGCATAGATTTTTAAAAATATAACAATTCAAAGCAGTACGAACCCTTCCCCGTCCCCCCTATTGTGAGACTGGGACATCACAACAAACAAGAGAACTATCATCCACATAACAACCAATAAGGAAATTAGCAACTTCTAGTGATAGAATGTATAATCTAAATATTGGTTATAAATATATTATACAATCTAAACTTAAATGTAGCTCAAAATTGTACAACTCACATTTTCCTTTTGTTTCTAAAGAGTATGCAACATTTTTCAAGTTTGGTCAACTCAATAGAATAGACAAGACTATTGTCCTCGACAAAAGAAAAAGAATCGCACAAATATTATAGTATCTGTACCATTCCTAGTGTTATTGCCAATAATACAGATACTGCACTGTTATTGAAGATCTGGATCATTGTACAACTGACAGTATTTACAACTCTAAAGAGGGGGGATAAACTATAAGCTCACTAACCTATCTTGTACAATATAACTCCATGTATAAACAGAACAGTGATTTTACCTCTTGGCTGTCGCTATCACAATGTCAGCATCAGATAATACCACTGCTCACACAAACATCACTGAAAAGCACAGCTTGCTTATCGCTCAGCATCATTTAACAAAACGCTTGCCTGAAAGCTGAGCAGGTAGTGGGAGACGTGGCTAACACAAGAATCACGGTGCCTTCAGCTACTAAGCAGCAGATACACAAAATCCTGACTGCGAAGAACCAAATAGGAGGTTCTAACCTCATAAATCATAGGTGATGGAAACGTTTGGGGTTTGTAAAAAGGCAGAGAAAGATGAGTGCAGCTTGCAGGGCTCTGAACAGCAAAATACACAGCCCTGCCAATCGCAGCAGAAGAACGCACTGCTTAACCTGACAGGTAGCAAGGCAACAATCCACGTGATACAGTGTGAAGCAGGCTTGGTCTGACACGAATAGCACTGGAAAAAAATAAGTGCATGATAAGATAATTACTATGTTACAGACACTATGGAAGCAATGTTTGTAACTATGTATAACATTGCTATAAACATTGTTGCAAAGACTCCTGAGCTCACCTAGGATTACTCTAAACAAAGGATACCAAGAGAACTAAGCAAAATTAATAACTGAAGAAGATTGGAAAGCGGTTTAAAATTGCATGGTTAAAAGGGACAGTCTAGTAAAAATTAAACTTTCGTGACTCAGAGAGGGCATGTAGTTTTAAACAACTTTCCAGTTTACTTTTATCGTCAAACTTGCTTTGTTCTTTTGGTATTCTTTGTTGAAAGCTAAACCTAGGTAGGCTCATATAATTTCTAATACCTTGAAGGCCGCCTCTTATCCAAGAGCATTTTGACATTTTTTTTCAGACAGTGATAGTCCATGTGTGCTTTATAAATAACATTCTCAATCCTAGGAGTCAACACTGATTGGCTAAAATGCAAGTATGTCAAAAAAAACTGAGATAAGGGGGCAGTCTGCAGAGGCTTATATACAAGGTAATCACAGAGGTAAAAAGTGTATTAATATAACCGTGTTGGTTATGAAAAACTGCAGAATGGGTAATAAAAGGGATTGTCTATCTTTCTAAACAGTACAAGTTGCATTATATGGAAGCAGTTTTGCAAAAATGTATCCATTTGCAAGAGCACTAAATGGTAACACTATTTCTGGTCATTTAGTGCTCAAGATGCCTACCTGGGTATCTTTTCAACACAGAATATCACAGAAACGAAGCAACTTAAAAGGTACAGTCTACACCAGAATTGTTATTGTTTAAAAAGATACCTAATCTCTTTATTACCCTTTCCCCAGTTTTTCATAACCAACACAGTTATATTAATGTTTTACCTCTGTGATTACCTTGTATCTAAGCCTCTGCAGACTGCCCCTTATCTCAGTGCTTCTGACAGACATGCAATTTAGCCAATCANNTAACTCCACGGGAGTCAGCACAATGATTATATATATATATATATATATAAATAAAACACACAAACTAGTACTGTCTAACTGTGAAAAACTTTTAAAATGCTCTGAGCTAAGAGGCGGTTTTCAACAGTTTAGAAATCAGTTTGAGCCTACCCAGTTTTAGCTTTCAAAAATACCACCAAGAGAACAAAACAAAAATTTGATGATAAAAGTAAATTTGAAAGTTGTTTAAAATGACATGCCCTATCTGAGTCATGAAAGTTTACTACTTTAAAGGGACTAGACTGTCCATTTAAAAACTTTTTAAAAATAGTATGCTCTGTCTGAATAACAAAATTTTTGTTTTGTTCTTTTATATCCCTATAAGAAAATATGTCACCTAGCAGTAAAAGAAAAGTAAATACATCTGTATTTAAAAAGATTACTGTTTATTTTTAAACAGCATAAAGTTGAAAAGGAGCAGAGTGTATATATATATATATAAAACATATATACACACACACACACACACATACATACACATATACACACGTCAGCAATTTGTAGAAATAAAAATATGCATGTTTAACCCTTTCATGACTGGGTTCATTTGTCTACATTGGAAAAACGATGTATACAAATTGAAATCACGCGATCGTGTATGCGAACGTGAGATTTCAATGATGGGATTGGGTCAGGGGGGTGACCCTGTGACGCTAGGCACAGCCTCCAGACCACGATCCCATTCACAAAGCGCTGTTGGCTTCAGGACAGCCAAACAGCTAGGACGTTCCATGCCGTTGTAACACGCTAAAGCCCAGCGCAGTTAGGATGGCATGGAACGTCCTAACGTCTGCAAGAGATTAAGAGCATTTAAAATCGGTAATTTATTACCAAATTTGCACTGTTATGCTGCCCAGGGACATACCCTTTAAAAGTTTTGATTATGTTTATCTTATCACCCTTGCTGTGGCCAGTTAGTGACAGATACAAATTAGCTCCTACACAAACAAAGCGATCACTGCAAAGAATTCCGCAGTAATAAGACAAGATGGTTTCCAACCTCTCTGTGGGCATTGGAAAACCCCAAATTTTGAGAGTTAAATTACAGAAAAAGCTGGCAATATAAATCACAAAATTACACTACAGGTGTATTACACATAATTACAATTAGATGGGAAAAATTAAAAATGTACTAGTGTGTGCTAGTCTATTTTATATGTGAACAATTGCTTTACAAATTGGCAGATCCGAGAAGCTGATTAAAAATGTATTAAAGAATAATAATAATAATAATAATAATAATAATACAGTAACCCCTATTTCTGAATATTTCTATACACATGCGTTCCTTAAAAGAATTTACATGGACATATTATATTATTTATATCTGTATAAACAAATGTAGTCTAATTTATAACACAAAGTAAAAGTAATTATTTAATAAACCTGTTTTGCAATATATAATGGAGAAAAAAAAAAAAAGACTTAATGATTCCAAAATAGAACCCCCCCCACACACAAATTACAGATCTGTTTTAACAAATAGAATGTTATTTAGCCTTTTTTTGTGAAAACAACTTGTTCTGCGTATGAATGAACCTTAAGTTCTCATTTGTTTTACCATGCAGAGATTATAAAGGATGTAGGAAAGCAACAGAAAAGGGGGATGGGTCTGAAATGCAGAGGGGGTGGGGGCCACTATCATCATTTCCTCTGAGCTGCCTCGTTAACTCTTTCCTGTCAGAGACGTGCAAGACATCCAGCTGTTTCAAATACACCTACATTATCAAGGCAACTTTACTTCCCTTCCCACAGACGCCAATATCAGCATCAGGTCACTGCTGATACAGTAAAAATGCAACCAAGCAAAGTGATTGTAAAATTATGAGATCTGGTTATATATTTTTTTTTAAATAAAGTATAAATTATTTTTGCTGTTCATCCGGTTTCAAAACTGTAAAATGCCCAACGTGATCCTGAATATGCTGCATAGTGTTTATAATCTCATGTTTGTAATTATTAGCAATTGCCACTTATAAATAGTAATAATTCCTGGAACCCAGTAAACAATTTATTGAAAGAAAAATACATTTCATATAAAAAATATCCCACTACTTTTCACAATACAATAAAACAAAACAAAACTAAAACACAACTTTTCATCCATCAAAACAAAAAATAATATAAAAAAAATCCTATAAGGAAGTTTAAATCAATATCTAAAACCATACAATTTGTATGTTTTAAAAAAAAAAAAATCAAATTGACAAACATATGGTCTTGATCCTGCCTTCTTAAACCTCTATAGTGACATTTTATATTTAAAAAAATATATATATAAAAAATAAAAAACACTACACATAAAATAAATATTAAACGGTGGGGTTACTATACAAAATATGTATATACACACAGTCATGACAGTGTATATATACAGTGAGGTATGGCTAAGTCACCAGCACAGAATCTTATACAAGAGTTTACATACACTATTTATAAATAGTCACAAAAATCAATATTACACAGACAAAACTTTATATACTGGGATTGTCCTGGGATAACTCCCAATGGGTAAACTACAATACAAAACAAATACTAAGGTGAGGCACTGAGGGTGATTCCAACCCCATTCATAATAAGGGGGTTTCCTTGCAAAAATTATATTTTATTGCTTAAACTAAAATGACACATACAAGTATTTGCAATCTAGATATAAAACTCATAACTAAGCAAATGGAGGTTTGAGAAAAAATAAATAAATGTAATAACAAAAAAAAGCTAAATATATAACCTCATGAAAGCATTTAAATAACCCAGTGACTTCCCTGCACAGTAAAGCATGCATGTACTTACCTAAGGGAACAAAGCAGCTACAGGAGTTGGAGAGGAAAAATAAAAAATAAATAAAAACCAGAGCCAAATGGAGTTAAAACATGTCTGGAAGAAAAATTCCACCTAACATGAAGGGAAAAAAAAATAGAGGAAAAGGTTGGAAGACTTGCAGGCTGAGGCCTAGCTAGAAGTAAAGGTAATGGCAGCCTGAGGGAAACAGGAAGGCTGAGAGGTAGAGGAAACCCTTTCTTTTCTCTCACTCTCTTTGTTTGCAATGTTCTCTCTCTCCCCTCTGCCTCTCAACAATGGCTGCTCCTGCAAACGCCAGTCTGCTCCTTGCTGCTGGGCCCTCTAATGGGTTGTTGCAGGAGTCTGAGTGTTGAAGCTGGCAGTGCTCCCTCACTCCCACACACCCCCCTTTCTGTGTCTCCCACAAAGAGGCCCAGGAGGTGGCCTGTCCCTGTACCCTCCCCCTCCTCCTTTACTGCTTGCTCTCTAGGGCTGATCCTCTCTCATGAATACAAGGCAGGGGGGAGGAGGTGGAGGAAGAGGCTGGGAGGGACCTGGAGCAGTCATAGGCTGAGAGGACAACACACAGAGAAAGAGGTTATCCTCTGCTTTCTCATTGTGTACACAGAGTAAGGGGGGGAGGAAATGTGCACTGATCTGTTGTCACTAGCAAAATAACATATTTAGAGTGCAAGCTTTTCAAAACACAGGGTGCTTAGTACATAAAATAACAATAATATAAATTATAATGTATAAAATGTATACATAACATTTTAATTTACTACACAAAAGGCTTTATTTGCATATATGTTTTATTCAGATTTATTTCAGTCTTTAAAAGTAAAATAATTATATTAAAGTGACATTACAGAACGTTACAGGCTACTATATTGTAATATATTGTCTGGGTGCATACACAACCTCTGATTGGTGCGTACACTCTAATGTCACATTAACAAGCATTGTGTACACAAAGTACCCCAATACAGTACATTATGGGGTACTATAGCCCCTGCATACCTTACTATATATTATCTAGAAGTGTACACAGCCTCTGATTGGTGCATACACTCTGTGTACACAATGCTTGTTAATTTGACATTATGGGGTACTATAGCCCCTGCATACCTTACTATATATTATCTAGAAGTGTACACAGCCTCTGATTGGTGCATACACTCTGCATACAGAATAATTAGCAGGTTCCTTTAAATAATTTCTGAGAAATAGCTTACATTTTAAAAAGTACAATGAATGTATTTATATATTAATAATACAAATTTCATCTTGACTCATATGATGCAAAAATATTAAGTTCAACCTATTTTTCAATAGAATATTATCAGAATGTATCTTGAAATGTTGCAGTTTTACAGTTTGAAAGGTTAGGCTGTCAAATGATATTTATACCTAACACGACTTAACTCAAAGAATACCCAATCAGCAGCTAGCTCCCAGTGCATTGCTACTCTTGAGCCTATATAGTTATGCTTTTAAACAAAGGATACTAAGAGAACAAAATATATTTGATTACAGAAGTAAATTAAACAGTCTCTTAGAATTCAATGCTCTATTTCAAACACAAAAGTGTAATTTTTATTTTCATGTCCCTTTAAACATACCTCAATCATCAATTTTCATTCAAACGTTCCTTTTATGGTTCATATAGAACATACAATTTTAAACAACTTTGCAGTGTACTTCTATTATGAAATTTGCTTAATTTTCTTAGTATCCTTTGTTGAAGGAGCAGCAGTGCACTACTGGAAGTTAGCTGAACACCTCGGGTGAGCCAATAACAAGATGCGTATACGTAAAGCCAATCGCTAGTTCCCAGTAGTGCATTGCTTCTGAGCCTACCTATGTATGCTTTTCAACAAAAGATACAAAGAGAATGAAGCACATTAGATAATAGAAGTAAATTGGACAGTTGTTTAAAATGAGATGCTCTTTCTGAATCACAAAAGAAAATGTGTGGGGTTCATATCTCTTTAATGTGGACATTCCAGCTTTACCTAATCTGTAGCTGCAAATCTCTACAATTCTGTATAATAGACATGGATTAAAGGGATACGAAACCCAACATTTTTCTTTTGTGATTCAGACAGAGCATAAAATTTTAAAAATGTTTCCAATTAACTTCTATTATCAATTTGACTTTATTTTCTTGGTGTAATTTATTGAAGGAGCAGCAATGCATTACTGGGAGCCAGCTGTAAATATTGGTAAGCCAATGACAAAAGTCATATGTGCAGCCACCAATCAGCAGCTAGCTCTCAGCTCCTAGCTTTCTTACATATGCTTTTCAACAAAGAATACCAAATTGGAAATTTGCTTTATTCCCATGGTATTCTTTGTTGAAGAGATACCTAGGCAGGTGACTGAAGCAGTATTTGGCAGTAGTTTTCTTGTAAATGGATAACATTGTAGAAAAACTGCTGCCATATAGTGCTTCAGACATGGGCAGGCTCCTGTGCTTACGCCCCTGCTTTTCAACAAAAGATACCAAGAGAACAAAGAAAACCTGATAATAGAATTACATTAGAAAGTTGTTTAAAATTGCATGCTCTGTCTAAATCCCAAAAGAACATTTTTGTGTTTCATATCCCTTTAAATGATTTCTAAACTTTGTACAGACATGTTTAATTAGGTAGATATAACTGTAGGAAGAAGAAGGTCCAAATGTATCTAATTAGTTACAGTTTATATATAAACCTGTACTGTTTTTAATCTAGTGATTTAGCCAGAACACAGCAAGGGGCAATGTTGGATTCATTCCGAAATTATCAACAAAGAAAATTCTAAATATATTCACATTTTCTCTGAAGATGAAAATGGTTAGCTTTCTAATGATGTTTTCTGAGAAAAAATAAATACTTGTTTTTATATACATAGAATATATCAGGAATTAATCAATACACTGTAAAACATTGACAAACAAAAAAAAAAACATATATAAAACTGTCATTTTGTTAACAACATTTGCAGTCCAGAAATATACCCCATGTGTATTGTTTATCATATCTTTGCTGTAGCCAGGGGGACAGATATTAAAGCAATTACTAGGTCACATGATGCAGGGTAAGAGTTAAGAATACATGGCAGCAACTCAATGCATTTAGGCATCTAGACGGGGCGAAGACCGCACAACCATCTCTAGGGTTTACAGAGAATGGTACGAAAAAGAGAAAATATCCAATGAGCGGTAGTTGTATGGACGAAAAATGCCTTGTAGATGTCAGAGGAGAATGGGCAGACTGGTTTGAGATGATAGAAAGGCAACATAATTTAAATAACCACTCGTTACAACCAAGGTATGCAGAATGCCATCTCTGAACGCACAACACGTCGAACCTTGAAGCAGATGGGCTACAGCAGCAGAAGACCACACCGGGTACCACTCCGGTCAGTTAAGAACAGGAAGCTGAGGCTACAATTCGCACAGGCTCTAACTTGGACAATAGAAGATTGTAAAAGCGTTGCCTGGTCTGATGAGTCTCGATTTCAGCTGCGTCATTCAGATGGTAGGGTCAGAATTTGGCAAACATGAAAGCATGGATCCATCCTACCTTGTATCAACGGTTCAGGCTGGTGGTGTAATGTTGTGGGGGGATATTTTCTTGGCACACTTTGGGCCCCTTAGTACCAATTGAGCATTGTTTAAATGCCACGCCCTACCTGAGTCGTGTTGCTTACCACGTCCATCCCTTTATGACTACAGTGTACCCGTTTTCTGATAGCTACTTCCAGCAGGATAATGCACCATGTCACAAAGCTCAAATCATCTCAAACTGGTTTCTTAACATTACAATGAGTTCACTGTACTTCAATGGAGTCCACAGTCACCAGATCTCAATCCAATAGAGCACCTTTGGGATGTGGTGAAACGGGAGATTCAAATCATGGATGTGCAACCGACAAATCTGCAGCAACTGCGTGATGCTATCACGTCAATATGGACCAAACTCTCTGAGGAATGTTTCCAACACCTTGTTGAATCTATGCCACGAAGAATTAAGGCAGTTCTGAAGGCAAAAGGGGGTCCAACCTGGTACTAGCAAGGTGTACCTTATAAAGTGGCTGGTGAGTGTATACATAGGGCTTAAAATTTCCAGAGGTCCACTAGTCCCAGCCAACTTAGAAATTTGGCTTTTTTCTACATTGAGTGGACAATTAACTTTTTCCCTCTGGTCTAGTAGCTTTTAACCGCCCTGACTAGTAAACCATAGGAATATTTTTACACACACACACTCACTTTTAGGTTTTAAAAGAGTTCAGATCATTCTCACAGCAAACTGAGTGTCCCCCTAACACTGATGCTCTGACAGAAAATATGATTCCTAACATGGTACACATATTTGATAAAGATTCAGTTACCGCTACAGTAAGTGACATCCAAACAAGTAAATCTATAATTATTTAAACAAAACTTTAGTGAAAACACTACAATTTCATTATAGGAACATTAAACCCACATTTTTTCTTTCAATATTCAGACAGAAATAAATTGGAAAGTTATTTAAAATTACATGCTCTATTATCTAATTTGTTTAGTTCTCTTTGTATCCTTTGTTGAAAAGTATACCTAGGTAGGCTCAGAAGCTGCTGATTGGTGGCTGCACATATATGCATCTTTTCATTGGTTTACAGATAACTCCCAGTAGTGTTTTGCTGCTCCTTCATCATAGAACAACAAGACAATTAAGCAAATTAGATAATAGAAGTAAATTGGAAAGATTTTTCAAATTGCATGTTCTATCTAAATCATGAAAGAAAAACGTTGGGTTTCATGTCCCTTTAAGTTGCAATAGAAACTATGGGCAGTGATTATTCTGTGGATTTATGGCTGGACAGAAACAATACAAAAATGTGTTGCTTACCACCCTATTGACAACACAGAGCTAGATCACCATACAGCTGCAATTAAAGGGACATTACACACCAATTTTCATATAACTGTATGTAATAGACACTACTATAATTGCAAGGGTATTATGGGTAACCTCTGCTGCATGTTCTTGACATGCACAGATACTGATCTAAAAATCCAGTATAAATCATTTAAAAAACTTACTTTGAAGCTCCCAGTTTAACACTATTGTCTGGGAAAGCAGTAAGAGCAGACCTTTCCTGCATATGAAAAGACAGATTACATAAACGGGAGCAAGCAGGAATCTGTAGACTTCAGTCTACATCTGATACTTTGGGGCTTGGTTAGGAGTCTGAAAATCAGCACAATGATATAAATAAAAAATAAGCAAAACTATACATTGTTACAAAAACACTCCCAGATGGGCTATATAAATGGATTATCTACAAAAAATTTATTCCAAGAAAAATCTAGTGTACGATGTCCCTTTAACAGTGACAGGGTCAGTATATAACAAAAACTCACTAACAACTGTAGTTCATGTTCAAAAAATATCCTTGCAGCCAAAATAGCGTCAGCAGCTAACAGTAGCCAGGGATTTAAAGAAATAACTTCTACTTTCAAAGATTTGCAAAAAGCATTTTACCATTGCTATTAACCAATTACTACTACTAATCCCTAATGATTTCAATCCAATTAAAGCCCCACAGAAACTCTCACCAACTGCATTAACTCCATACATCAAACTAAGAAATAACCCAGGTCACCATACATGTTCCTTCCACGTCAATCATCTCAGCACCTAAAACCCTTTACATTAGGGCTTGATAAACCAGGAAGCCAGTGGCGCCTAAAAAACTGGCAAAGCCTCTACCCTTAGCTAGGTGTTCATGGGCACATTTCATTTGATTCACTTTTACTTCCACCATCATGGGGGATTGAAAATTTAAGATGTCAAGAAGATGCAGCAGAGGTTACCCATAATACCCTTGCATGCAGAGAGACAGCTCAAGCAGCCACAGTATACATTTAACTGCCTATACCAAATCTTCTTTTGTCTGTTCTTTACACACACTATAACACAGGGGGTCTATATATAAAATAAATATTTAAAAAAAACTATTAAAACTGTATTTCTATTTTACACTGTTTTGCAGTCTAGGGACATACCATTTGGAATGTCCCTTGAATATGTTTGTTTAACTTATTTCATTTCCTGACATTTTCCTGACATTTTCATTGCTTATCTGAAGATTTTTTTTCATTATTTTGATGAAAATGGTCCTATACTTAACATGTGTCAGTCTTGTTTTGGCTGATAACAATCCAAATTCTCGATTATCATCAACACATTTTAAGGGCAGTTTTTCACAGGAGTCTGTGGGGGCAACAGGATGATTACTGGCTCCCTGCAGGTGAACTAAGACGCTTGCTGAAAGAAAAAGCACAGGTCTCTGTATGATCTGAGTGCTGAGCCCATCTGGACATGTACAAAGATCAATAGAGCATTTATGTATGACATGTATACATTTTAATATGGTCTTTAAGGGATTAAATTATAGTGGATAAACTTGTTTCTCTATTTACTGACTAGGGATATTTTAATATGGGAACTTTTATATTACCCTTCCTTCTTATTATAACAGTGAACTATGAACATAAGAAGTTCTTTTGTTGGAGTCAAAGTCTTTCACTTATTGGGGGCCTCATAGTTACTTATTTAGTAACTAAGATCCTGTTTGGTACCACCTTGGAATATATAAAAGTATTTATACACTTTTACAACACTTGGAATATGTTAATTTAGACATTTGATTAGCAAACACGGATACAGACAGTGAGCGTGTTTCTGGATTGCAGGAATCTGCTTAAAGGGATGCTAAACCCAAATTCTTTCATGATTCAGATAGAGCATGCAATATTAAGCAATTTTCTAATTAATTCCTATTATCAATTTTTCTTCATTCTCATGCTATCTTTATTTTAAAAGCAGGACTATAAGACGGCCCATTTTTGGTTCAGTACTTGGGTTACACTTGCTTATTGGCACAATATTTTTGTGCTCTGAATTTATTTTTGTTAACAGTTTGTAAATACTGTTGTGTATGGCACTTTGGGGGGAGGAATTTTCTTCATAAAGAATCTCAATATTTTTATGCTCTTTTATTTATGTTAACAGTTTGTGAATCCTGTTCTATGTGGCACATTGGGGGAGCCATTTTGATAGACAAAAAATAAAAATCAAGTTTTTACAAAAAGTCAGAATTAATAATGTCAAGATGTAAAGAAAGGGAAGTAACATGTTGTCTACTTGTGCGACAAAATCCTACTTTCTTTTACGAACAAAATTATAAAAACAATGTAGAACTGTGCCAGAGTACTCATTTACCTAAAATCAGTATGCCTAGCATCTGTATTGAATCCTTAAAGAGTGCATTTTGCTTTCTGTGCTAATGAATGTGTGCATAGTGGCACAAGCAATACTTATGCTCCTTTATGTTTATATATGGCCATGCTATTATTGATGAGGCAATAAAGTTGCAACTTGCAGCATTGATAGTGGACAAACTGCACGCTCTCTCAAATTAAAGCATTCTATTTGTTTGCACTACAACGTGCCTTTAAAACATTTGAATTATCAGTCACCTTTGATGTCTCATATTCAGATTTGCTCTTTGATTTTGGGCCAGATTATGAGTGGAGCGCTAACGTTCGCGCGCAAGCGATAAGAGGTTTATTGCAGGTATTGGCACTTGTTGGGCTTATCGCTGGTATTACAAGTTAAAAGTATACGCAATCGCTTGAGCGTAATTGAGATTTACGCTAGAATGATTACCGCAACCTTAGAGCTCTGGTTAACTGTTAGGCGAAACAAAAAAGTTGCATAAAACATATAAAAAAATGCATTACAAAGTACAGCTACACTCATAACACCATCTAATAAACATTATTAAAAAATTATTGCAAAAAAGTTATAAAGGCTCAGATATGAGATGTCAGCTGTTTCAAAGGACTTTAAGATAGAGATACACATATTTATACATACCTATAAATCTCTGTACATATGTATTTATATGTGCATATATGTATTTACAGACATACATACACATATAAATACATATCTACACATATATGGACATACATATAAGTGCATTGGAACCATTTGCAGTTAAGTAGATGAAAACATGTAAAATCATATTTATGCAATATTCATTTTTAGTAAAGGTTTAAACTATGTTAACTGTAAATATTTGACATTCCAATGTTCTGCACAAAGGAGAGAGAGACAGACAAACAAACAAATAGCTGGTGGCCCAGCACTCCAACCTCTGTGACACAATAGTAACCTGGGTGCGTTTGTCGAAATTCAAATACAAAGCTTAGTGGTAAAGGAGGGCACTCACAGGATTTGAAATAGTCAATAAAGTTTATTTGGATACATCAAGCGTAAAATGTCATGGTCGACGTTTTGGCTCTTACATTGAGCCTTCTTCAGGACTAGTAATAATTTAGACCTATAAAAACAGAAAAAAACAACAGTTGTACAGTGCAAAGAAATAAGTAAAAAAACATACAACAAGTGCACCCACCACCACATTTGTTATAAT
>CAJPDP010450923.1:0-11514 GCA_905336975.1 Bombina variegata variegata
TATGTATTTTACATCAACAGTATCATATATATATATATATATATATATATATTTAAATTTAATAATAAAAAGTAAATTTTTGTCTGTGAAGAACATAGGAATGTAAAATATGTATTAACAATAAATGGTGTAGGCTCACTATATTGTAAATACATTTAAATAACTTCTACTGTGGTGGAGAATACACTGCATCTTTATTAGAAGTGATCAATTAAACTCCATCTAAAATATTGATTAGATTTCAGAGCTGATATTAAAACATGTAAAGTTTACTATCACTTTAACCTACACCATAACATTTTGATGCATACTCAGTTCACATGGCTCTGATCATGGTTTTTATGGCATTTTAATGGACACCCACTGTCTCGCACAAACTGGGCATTTCCTGGTTGGGAAAGGATGTTAACAAGTATACATTTGCTTGTTTTTAGTTTTAGTCCATTACAGTGACCTAGTTCACCTTACCTAACGTGGGCTATTTCCTGAGGGATGTGAGGATGCACTTTGAAACATCCATTTTATTTTCTAATATTGCTGATGGTGGTGTGTTAAACAATTTTATTTTGTATGTGGATTCAAAGATTGCACACATATGGTTCTCAGGTCCCAAAACTCTTTTTTCTTAGTCTCTGTGCAAGAAGTGCAGGTGTCTGATATGCTAACACAGAACGTATTTTCAGTCTTTCTTATTTTACATATCCTGTTATATTCTGCTATCTTTGAGATGTTTTATAGGGAAAATATAGTGCAAAAATGACATGCTCTAATTTATTATGTTACACTACTGACCCTGCCAGTGTATGTGTTTAACCCCTTGAATGGCTCTGTGGGTGTGTCTTAAGACCAGCAGTTCTCTGTGGCTCCCATGCATTACTTTGCAGTGGTTAAACAGATGGCACCCGATGATAACAGGATCTTCAGAAATGTTTTTTTTTTTTTTTTTTTGTCAGTCTCGCAAGCCATGCATCCGCCAATATTTTATAAAAAAACGGGTGCTGCCTCTGGTGTAATTCATTTTTTTTTTTTGATCACTGTGCATGAGGCCTTATAGTTTACTTCCCAAAAGGCTATTGGCATTGATATTTAACTTTTTTATTGCATGGCCTACTGAGTTACATGCCACTAGCAAGGGAACCAAAGGATTTTAGGGAGCCAAATCCAAGACACCCCCTAACTCGAGTATTTCTAGTAAATCAATACAATGACTTGTTAAATAAAGGCAAATTATAATTTTTAATTTATTCATATTTTTTGGTCACTATTATCTACATATACATTTTGTAATCATGTTCTTGTTTCTATTACATTTTTAAGTCACCATAATTATGTTTTTTACAAAAGCAGTAGCAACTGTGTTACAATCAGTTATAGAAATATATCTATGCACAAAGTTAAATAGCATATCAGAAAAGGGCAATAGTTTCATTTTCATTTTCAAAATAAAAGCAGTTCCTAAAGCAAAAAAGCTGGTATCCACTGCCTTACACCATGACCCGAAGAGGGGTCGTCACCTGATAGATGTAGATGACATATACATAATACTATACTAACGGATCTGTACTTACATTTACTGATAAAATGTCCCTGAAAATCATTTAAAGAATCTGGTCAACATAAACTTAGGAATTGAGATGCATGATAGGTGAAAAAGTAGCTTTACGTCCTGTTGAACATAAATATTGCTGAAGGTTAAAACTGTGGATGAAAGAATGACTGTGTGACAAATATAGCAGCTGTAGTTTAAACGCAATGCTTAGTTTTCAGTAGTTATTGGCAGATAGGCAGTAAATATCTTGCCTGAACATAAATAGCGAAATACCATACTCTTACAGTGTGTTAGAGCTCCTCCTACTGGATTGCATGAAACTAGACTCTATCCAAATAAAGGACAGATAGAACTCTTTCTCCACCTATATTTCTCTTAAATGTCATCACATAATATGAATTTATAGCGATAGAACATTATCGATAGCAAGAGCGTGTTCTCCAAAGAAAATGTTTCCAGCCTGCGGCATTATAAAGTAGCCAGGCAGGGGCTGTGTAATACTTTCTAATATTATAACATGTTTTGCTACTCAAAGCACAAATTAATTGCATAATGCAGCATATAGTTATTTAATGATAATTTGTGCAATAAACATTGAAACATTTAGTACTAGCTAATACTAGCTAATTGTAGCTTTATATTGGTAAACAGTTGAGCCAGGTGGGCAGCAAAATCAACTGGGTGGTGTGCCCATTAAAAAGGTCCTGGGGAGAACACTGCAAGTTGAGTACTAATGTAAAGGTTGGCCTAATACTCTCAAAAAAATAGTGTCCCTTTAAATTGTTTATTACTTTATTCTTGATGGCTTCCAAATAGTCCTGTTTCTTCCAGGACCTAAACATTACTGCTAAGGAATATTATAGCTTACAATCAATCAATCAATCCATAGATAAATACATAAATAAACAATGCCTAAATCTATTTTTGGACTTTTGCGTTTACTTTAGGACAAGGTTGAAACAGCTGCTTCTGGTAAGTCATTGTCCAAAGGTACGACATAGAGAGACAGTGTTTCTACAGACTAGTATCTCAACAGAATTATGGAAAGAAGAGGAATGAGATTGGCCAAATTTAAAGGGGCATGAAACCCAAAAAATTTCTTTCATGATTCAGATAGAGCATGAACTTTTAAGCAAATTTCTAATTTACTTGTATTGGGGTAGGTTGCAATGTGGAGGTGTGGCGTTTAGGGATTAATAGTGTAGAGGGGTAATTTGTGATGGGGGTTGTAGCGGTTTAGGGGTTAATAGTTTAGTTGGGTAGTTTGCTATGGATGTTGTGGCGGTTTAGGGCTTAATAGAGTAGTTTAGTGCAACTGTTTCCTCTAAACTCTTCACACAACCTTTCAGGCTGCCTTAAATGTTTAAACGTTAAATGTGATTGCGTTTGGGCGATCGCATTTACTTTCAACTTGTAATCCGAGAAGACATTGCCGTTCAATAGAAAATATGGGGAGTGTAAATTACCACGAGTTCGCGCAAACAAATTTGTGGTAATTTAAACAGAGCACCACTTGTAATATGAATTTAAGAGTAAAGAACATGCACTAATGATAGAGCTCCACTTGTAATCTGGCACAAAGATGGTAGCATTCAAATATGCTAGTAATATGCCAGCTCACTGACACCTGATTCTGGGTCGGTTACCCACTACTACTTCAGATTTTAGGTATATAGACCACAATCATGCACCAGTACAACATTTATTAAAACTAAACGACGATCAGAGGAAATAAGTAGTTACCCTCAGATAAGCAGAACCCCAACTTGTTTCTCCGCAATACAGGCTTATTTTTACAATTGTTTATTATTATTATTATTATTATTATTCTTTTATTGTATGTTCTATTGGAATCATGCAGAACAGGCACTAGAGGCATCTTTATTTCTAATTCACTAATTAAAATTAAATATTTTACCAATCCCAAGAGAAACAAATCAGGTGTCTAATGCTGGTAAAACAGCTTAACTATATGAGTAACCATAAAAAACACAATCAGATGGTGAATCAGAGGGTGACTAAAGCTACTCAGCCCAATGAGTATACTACTAAGTTCAATGAGTTTACAGCAGCCATGCACAAGAGACTGTCAGAAGTAAGAGCAGTGGCAGCTGTAGGGTGTGCTAGAGGGTTGTAATGCAAATTCATTTATTACTGTAGTACACACAAACCTCAAACCTTCCAGATGCCCTGAATTCCCAGGATAGTCTTTTTTTTCCTGTAAAGTGTCCTATGTAAGGCAAAGTAAGGGAGCAGGAAGGTGATTAAAGGTAGAAAAGGGTAGTGGAACATGAGGTCTCCTTCACCTTTAATAATTCTTGTCACTGTCAGTATACACTTGTTTGCTATTTTTATTGTAACAGTTTGCTTTATCAGTGTGTCATCCATGCATTCTAAACTGTTGCTCTAATCCAATAAACTAATCTGGTATCTGAGCACTATATCACCTAGTTAAAGGGACAGTCTACACCAGAAGTTGTATTGTTTTAAAAGATAGATAATCCCTTTATTACCCATTCCCCAGTTTTGCACAACCAACACAGTTATATTAATATACTTTTATATACCTTGTATCTAAGCATCTTCGGACAGCCCCCTGATCACATGACTTTTTAGTTATTATCTATTAACTTGCATTTTAGCCCATTAGTGCAGTGTCTGCCACAAGCCACAGGCATAATCACAATGTTATGTATATGGCTCACATGAACTAGCACTACCCTGTTGGGAAAAGCTAATAAAAAAACATGTGTTAAGGGGCTGTCTTTAATGGCATAGAAACAGGCAGACATTTAGAGGTTTCAATATTATTAAGTATATTAATATAACAATGTTGGTTGTGCAAAGATAGGGGATGGGTAGGAAAAGGTGTTATCCATCTTTTTAAACAATAACAATTTTAGTGTTGACTGTCCCTTTAAATGGCTCATGTTACACCAACAACCACATATAAACTTTTTGGTCCCTCCCCTTTCTCGCCTTCTTCAGAACCTGTTTTACCCCCACCTCTGTTCACCCTTTCAATGTGCTTTTCACTCATATTCCCAGCATCCTCACCTTATCCCTCACCTCCCACCAGCATTTCCTCTGTTTTTGTGGGCACTATGTGGTTTAGAAAACAGAATTCCTTTAGCTTTTTGACCCTTTATGTCTCCTAGATCCTGCAAATATTTCTTATAATTGAGCACAGCACATTAGATTACCTATTGAGTCTGCCCACATTTCCCTCTAAAGTCTAATTCTTAGAATAACCTTATGCTAACCCCAAACAGGAGAAGAAGGACCACTTTTTTGTCTCATTAATAAAAATCATAATAAAAAATTATATTAACCCTGTTTGTGATTCTCTTCTTAGACCTCCTATAGCCAACTTCAAACTTCATACTGTTGAGCACTTAACTACATTTATTTTTAAAGATAAATAAAGTCCATTAGCCAAATGTTTGTTATTATTTGCCTTTACTTCTCTCAGAGTACTAGTCCACCATAACCAGTTCTTAAATCATCCACCACTTGCACACTAGATACTATTTTCTCTCACAGCATCAAACCACTAACTCTAATTCTGGTCACACTCATAAAATGTCAACCATCAACCCTACCTGTCTACCTAAATATAACCATGTGTTTCTGTGTAAAATGCAAGTCACTGCCAAGCATAGTGGTTGAATGTGCATGCAAGGGGTATATCTAGCTATAGTGTGCACACCTGTGAAGAGTAAATGCTAGCAATGAAACTGCCTTTTACTAGAAGCATTTTTATTAGCGTGTGTGTAAAGTAGAAATTCTTCTATTGAAAATGCGCAAATACTCATGTTCATTTCAGTTTCAAGTGTTATGGATACACAAAACAATTCTATTTCAATGTTACGTGATTTCCAGATACCTGACCAATGATTCACTGATTTCATGACTCAGATATATTTGAAGTTGCACTGTCACTCCCTGCTGGTGTTACCAGAAAGGCAAGGGCATAACTGCTGTTTCTCATATTTTGAGGCTTTAGCAATCACTTATTTTAATCTGTGTGATCACTGTTTCCTTAAATGATTGTAAAAAAATCTTCTATTGGTAAAGGAGAGTTATATACTGTACATATGCAAATATAAGACCAACACTAACATAAAGATTCTTATGCTACAAATGAAACTGATTAACATAACTAGTATATGTTTTGAACTATTTGCTTCTGCCCTGTGTGTGGGTATCTGCTGCTGGATGCTAAAACTCAAGTAAATATAGCAGTGAGCAAGTTGTCAAACAAACCAGTGTTTCAGAAAGCTATTTAGGGGAGATCAGGGAGGTGGGAGGGTTGAGGAGGATCACAACACTGCAGGAAAAAATATATAAATAAACCCCACAATAATAATAATAATAATAATAATAATAATACTAGTAATGAAACCAAACTGCATACTGGCAGACTCTCTGTCTGTACCTAAAATGGTGGGGATGAGTGTGGGTGGGTGCGGGGGGGGGGTTGAGAACTATTTGGGACGGATCAGGTGGTGAGAGGTGCCAGGTGGGAGGGTAATATTTACACTACAGCTAAAATTAACCTTACAAGCTAACAGATTAACCCTTTCACTGTTAGGAATAATATGTGTTGTGTGCAGCTGCAATTAGCAGCCTTCTAAAAACCAAATGGCAAAGCAATGTATGTCTGCTATTTATATATTTAGGGAATCCCAGGGAAGCTTTAACAACCATTTGTGTCATGATTGCACAAGGGATATGTAAATAATTTCAGTAAACTCCAGACTATAAGAATGTTGCAATAAAAAATATATTAGTTTGCAAGTAAAACCACATTTTTTTTAAAAAGTGTATATATATTTTATAATAAAAGATGTATAATCCTAATTAGTATTGTCTGTTTCTCCACCCCCTTTCATTTCCTCTTTTGCCTGGGCTGTGATGTAAAGAGCAGTCCCACCCACTCTCTACATAGGCTTTCCAAGGGCTATAAAGGGGCTGGACTTTAAGATTGTCAAATGACACACACGCTGATTAGATGTTCACTAGATTTGTCATTAAAAAAAAAAGTTCATCCACGTGTGCTGGCATAACATTGTAATAGAAGCATTATTATATGAACTAATTTAACCCTTTCACAGATAGATTAAAAACAAAAAAAGGTACGCATAAACTTTTTTAATGGCAAAGATTACGTTTATGGCATTTGATTATTTAAAGTTTACCATCATTTTTTTATATGATCGCATTTGACGGTGAAATAGTGGCATGAAATGTACCAAAATGGATCTAGAAAGATCAAAACATTGGGTTGTCTACATAAATTTTTTAAAAAATATATAGTTTTTTCTGGTAGCAAAGGGGCTAAACAGACATCCTTTTAATGCAATTGTCTTTCAGCAGCCAAATCACACCCGCCGGTTAGCCTTGATAATTCATTACAATTCTGAAATTCTCAGTTTTCGGAGCTAAATTAAACGAAAGTAAAATAAATAATGAAAGTATATTGCAAATTTGTTTCATTGCACATAACTAAACATTCTATAAAATAAAATCTTAAGGTGTTTACTGTCCCTTTAAGTATTTTGTAATTTTTTGCCACTCTCATGTGCTATAGAGTGATTGTTTAGATCAGTGCAGGAGTTTGTTTGCATATGGTCCTTATTGACCAATTTCAAAGGAAATACCAAAAACACAGTCAAGAGGATTTTTAATGGTTATATTGCTGGACTGTTCTAGACGTGCAATACCCTGCACAATATGCTGCAAAAAGACAGTTTAAAGACTTTTAAAATATTTATTTTTAATGCAGATCTTTAGTAATTAACAATGACATACACAATCATTTTCTCTAAAAGGGCACTAATTCAGTTTGTGGGCTTTAACTGCTGAGTAGTTTCTATACCCACAGTTCACACCTTCAGGAAAAAAGTTGTTGAGTAGGGCAATGTAAGCTAATATGAATAGATAATATAAACTATATTTATGTATTAAGAATACAAGCTTATACCGATTTATCGTATTTTTAGGATTGTGACACAAGTTATTAGCACCTTATATTATTAATTGTACAGGCCTAGTGCAACTTGGTAGTAAATTAAATGTAAATTAATAGGCATTAACAGAAGCTAAGACTGTGGAATATTTTAGAGTGGTACTAGTCCAGATGCTGTTTGCCGCAATTAAAACCTAATTGCCTAAGAATATAAAACCTCTGCAAAATAGATGGTCAAGGACCCAAAGCTGCTGACAACAGGCAAAGCTCAGCTACACACAACAAAATGACATAGGGAGTTCTCGGCCTGCTGCAATCCAATCAGGGTATCCACAAGCTACAAGCCTGGGGATATAACACTTCCTGCAATGGCAGTTTCTCAACCTCCTTACAGCCAGCAGTTATGGTCCTGACCACCCGCTTAAGCTGAGGTGCAAATCCTGTCAAGCTCCAAACCAGTAGGTCCAGGATTAATGAGTCGCACAGCATTTTGAAGCCTGGGGAGCCAAAACTACCGTCCTTAGACTTTAAGAGTTAGTTTGACTAAGCCTCCTCAAGCCTTGGACACCTACTGAGCCTCTTAAGGAGGACCCCAAAAAAACTATTGCTGCCGTCCGGAAATCAACAAGTGAAGATAGGGCAGGAAACTTTCAAGGAGTCCACAGAAGCAAAGAGGAAGTGTATTTTCTGCTCTGCACATATTTAGGGTTGGATACAAACCCCTCCCTCTTAATGCAACAATGTTGCTACAAAGTTAAACACAACACTCACTCCTCGGGCCTTAACCCTTAGTTACTCTTCGGGCTAAAATGTTGCCCTACACTATGTTTACTTCTCTGCCCCCCTTCCCCATTTGCAACAAACAGAATGCTCCTCGGCTGGGTCCACTCTCTGGATATAACTAATATAAAATGTGTTCATTGACGTGTGAATGAGAGAACAATTCAATTAGAGACCCATGTTTGGAAAGGCTAGGCACCTTAGGTGCTTTTAAAGGGGAGAAGGAAGCACCTCTTACTTGTGTAATCTAAGTGCTGCAAATCAGATTGCAAGCACATCTTTAACACAAAAGCGGTATTAAAGGAAACTTTCATTTTAGGGTTTAGAGCATAGGGTTAATCATAACTTTCTAATTACTTTGGTTAACCCCTTGACTATCAAGGCGGGCAATCAGGTTAACACACATTTTCACCCAGCCAAATTACACTTCACACAATTTCAAAACACCAACAACAACAAAATCTACCTAACTCTCTCTTTGCCAAGTCCTATTTTTATAGGAGCTGTTATGTTAATAGCAAACTATTATTCTTCAGAATGATAGTCGTGATTCTGAGAAAGCCAAACTACTTTTCTCAGCTGTATCTTCTGATGCTCGCAATCAACATTCCACAGCATTATAGTAGAACAATGCAGTGCAGACCACGGAACCTTCCAATGATATCGATCCACGATATCCTATTTTATTTTCCCTATAATCCTGTATGTTTTAGTACAGCTGATATATGTACTAGGGACATAAGTAATGAACTGTTGCTGCTTTTGTTTATGTTGCCATCCGTAACAAAACTCTGTCATGTTCTACATTGATTTTGTGTAAATAGTGTTTTCTGAAGTACGGGGCTGTTCTTTTATTCCTATACACTCAATATAACATTTATCCCGACACTGGAGCCAACTTTCCATGCTGTGTAAATGTACTGAGCCTTTTCCAGGCACATGCCTTTGCATGCACGAGAAGAGTTTGCACTATAGAAAAGAGCAGCTCTTTTTAGTTGTTGGTTATAACTGGTTTATTTAAACCATTCATTAATTATTTGAACCTATTCTTTAGCTGAGAGTCTGAGCCTTCTGTTCTTATGATTTTCTTTTTAAATGAAATAAAAGAAAAGCAACACTTGCTTGGCCTTCTGCCTTACTGCTGTTAGGGCATAATTTCTTAACAGTCAGGGTTTATTAACCTTGTGTGAACTCACTATTGAAACTAGTACTATTTGCATCTCTTTCACTGGATAGATAAAAAAAAAAAATGTTAAAAAAATGATGTATATAAGCAAGTATTTGTTGCAAACTCATGGGAAGATTGTAATCATTCTGTCCTAAAACTGTTTTGCTCATTAAAGCTAAATTCCTTGTTTGTTAAACTGGTATTCAAATCTTATCAGAAGTCAACTCTCTGGGCTCCATTTATCAAACATCAGAGGCCAATTGTTTCAGGATCGGCATAAGACTGCTGCCACTTAACTTGTCCACCACCTAAAAGGTGACAGATTGAAATCATCCCGATTATTGACAGCCCCTGATAGTGTCCAATTGGCCACCACTGAACAGGAGGCGGCATTGCACAAGCATTACTTTTGAAATGCTTGTGCAATGATAATGCGGACAGTGTATGCTGTCCACCCGCAACGACAATCCTGCAATAGGCCTGTTTCTTATAGTTTTTAATCTGTTTGTGCGCTTAATTAGATTTTGCTATTATATTTTACCTAGTTCAAGTGTTTTTTTCTAAATTAAACAGTGTCCCTTCTAACGTATTGGAATGCCTTAGAGCATTAAGCACCCAAGCTGCCAAACAATGTTTTTGCATGGGAATTCTGTTTCATTGTTATCCAAGCCACTGTCAGAGTATATGTCAGCCCATCCATGTTATGTAAGTGATAATTCCAGAAAATCTGGATTTCCTAAATACAGCTCTTCAATGTACACTGTTCCGCCGCATATAGGAACCACTATGATACTGAGCGATTGTTTTTTGTTCCTTCTTGAAAAAGCCCCCTTCAAGTAAAATTGTCTCATTGCTCATGCACAAATCACGGGAACATGTAGGATTGCAAAGTTCCATTCAGTGGAAGATGAGTGGAAAATGGGGAGGATGTCAGCGAAATGAGGAGTAAGTCTTTTTACTTGTACAGAATATTTATATAAAAATTGGGCTACAGTTTGCACTACTAATCATTATAAACATTACCTAAATGTTACAACATTTTTTGGGTACTTTAATACCAATTAAAAGGTGATACACTGCATTGCGTTGTATGAGATATACTTTAAAGTACTAACCTCTTGGCAATGGATCCCTACCAGATTGCAAAAGATCTCTAAAAACCATTATCCTACTTATTGGAGAAATTGCGGAGCAAAAGGCACTGACCTCCATATTTGGTGGAAGTGTCCTCAAATAAGAAGCCTTTGGCTCCAGACAGTGACTATCTGCACGAAATTAGGCATCCCCACCAGCTTTAGCCCAGACCAATATCTCCTGAGCCTATCTCTCCCAAAAATGGCCAAACCCAATAAATACTTGTTCATATATATTATGATGGCAGTGAAGCTATACATAGCTAGATATTGGAAACAAAACTCAGCCCCAATGATACTTAAAGTACAAGAAATTATTGACTATATTAAATCCCTGTAGGAAAGCGTATTCTTGAATAGGGGAAACCCAGACCTCCATTATGAACTTTGGGAACCATGGAATGCCCACAGTATACCTCTACTAGGCATGCTAGCTCGTAACCCATTAGATAAGACCCAACCAAAAGTGGATGCTACCAAGGAGTTCTTAGGCAAATAAATATCCCCACCCCTCTTCCTTCCTATTTTTTTTTTTTCTTCTTCTTCTTCTTCTTCTTCTTCTTCTTCTTCTTCTATCTGTTACTTCCCCCCTGGGATGGGCCTCCGACCCCAAAGTTGGATAACCCCACCAAAATGACCTTAGACTGAACAGTACACAAGATTGTATTACTAATTGTCATGCTACTAAGGTAGCTTATAAGATGTGATGAAAAGTTTAGTATGCATTCATTGTTTAGGACCACACTTCTTTTACTACATCCATAGCATTTCCGATTAGCCAATAGAATGCAAGCTCAATCTGATTGGCTGATTGGATCAGCCAATCCGATTGAACTTGAATCTGATTGGCTGATTCAATCAGCCAATCAGATTTTTCCTACCTTAATTCCGATTGGCTGATAGAATCCTATCA
>CAJPDP010451077.1:0-10211 GCA_905336975.1 Bombina variegata variegata
AAAATAAGCCCTCCACAACCTGGGTTGGGGCCTAGGACTAGGACTTTTACACGGGAGGGTTGGGGCTCCGCTCTGGTGCTGGGCTCATGCAGTCAAGTCTAGATAAGTAGTAAGCACACACTCACTAATTACTTCCTGCACCCCCAGAGACATACCAGGCCGTAGGCATTGTTTGGCAGCGAAAACTCCTTACATCACTCTGCAGAATAATTTCAAGCCACACAACTACCTTATACCTTAGGAGAAAGGGGGCATCACAAGCCTATATCCATAAACTAGACCTTTTCATATCGGCGTGTCAAACCACCTATTACCCAATAGGCCTTACAACCCTTCTGCATATCCCTAGCCCTTGTGGCAGTGCGTAGAGCTTCATGCGGATTCTCTGACCTTCTTAGGCCCACTGCCTGTCACCCGGGAAAATAAGGGACCCGGGAGCACTGTTGCCCACTAATAAGAAAGAGGGGAGATTATAATACCTGCCTAGCTTTTGTACCCTCAACCCCATACCCCTCTGACTTAGGCAGTGAGGGAATACCTTTGGCTGAGGTCCTTCATTTTCTTACTGTACCCCACAATCATGGAGGACACTTGCCTGAATGCGCTCTCCCTCTGAGCCCTTGTACAGGCATACAATATCAGGAGGACCTAGAAATCTCATGCCCCTCCGAAAGCTCTTTCTGATGAATCCGCTACAATCTAACATGGAGTAGTATCCCATGCCTGGGCCCCGCTGACCCTGTAAAATAGTACTCACCGGGGAAGAACACAGTCATACTGTAAAGACAACCACTAGATAAGCTATTGGATCTTCACTATACTCTAATTACAGATATGTCTCAGTCATTTAAAAGAAAAAAAAGGGAGTTCCTGCACCGAAACGCACAGTAGTTGAACACTTTCGCCATCAAACCATGTCCACCCATACATCCTCAGAGGATGAAAATCAGAAGGCTTTCCGTACTCTCCACTCCCAAAACCTCCCAGCGGCTAAGAACCATCCTGAACGTCTACAACAGAGTGAACCTCTTACTATGGATTCTATAAAATTACTCTTGGCAAACCACCATGACTCCCTTTCCAAAAAAATTGCCAAGAGTCATGCAGAACTTAAAAAGGATATTGCTGTTATCAGTGACAGAGCTGACACCCTTGAGCGCAAGCAGGAAGACCTGGCGATTGATAATGCAAGCCTCCTCAGCTATTCTCAAAATTTCGCAAAGCAGATCTCTGACCTGGGTGTCCAAACTGGCAGATTTAGAGGATAGATCCAGAAGAAATAATTTGAGGATCAGGGGAATACCAGAAACAGTGACCCCTCAAGACCTGAAGGAATACCTCTTGGAACTCTTTGTAGCCGTGCTGGGCCCCACTAGTGACTATGAGGCCTTGATGGACAGGGCGCATAGAGCGCTATGGCCAAGGAATATGGAGGGAGACAAACCACAAGATGTGATTATACGCCTCCACTATTTCACCTTCCGAGAAAAGCTATTACGAGCTGCAGCAAAAGAGGGAGCACTTACAGATAAGTTTGCCGACTTACAGATTTTCCCTGATCTTTCCCCACACACTCTCCAGCTGCGGAGGAACCTCCAGTTTTGTACCAAGATACTACGAGACATAGGAATTAAATACCACTGGGGATTCCCAGTCCGGCTGTTCATCACCAAGGACAACCAGCAGTTTGTTGCCTCATCTACTCAGCAGGCTACAGCAGTGATGGGACCTCCTCCCCGACGAGCCACTGGCTCCTACCACTACAGCTCCCTCACAGAATCTAAGAGTATCAGCAGTGGAGTGGCAACTTCTTCCACCAAGGCTCCCGCCACCCAGCCGAAGACACCCTAAAGCTGAAGATCCCAGCTCCTTCACAGAAAGAAGATAATAGCTTATCCTTAGTGTGCTAGTCCGGCATGTCAAGACTCTCTCTCCTCTCTGCCTCTCATTCTTTCCTCCACCCACCTCTTCTTGCCTCTCTCCCCTCCCCCTATATCCCGAGCCCCCCCCCCCTCTTACCCTCATTTTCTTTTCGGCCCATAGGTCCTGGACTACCTTACTACTTGTATGGACTGGCTGAACTGAATGGAACTTTAGAAGACTCCTTTCCATAGGAGCTTAGAACCTGAAGCCTATGCATTGATGTCATAAAGTATTATATGTCTTTGTATCTTATTATTTGTATTGATGTTCCTAACCTAATATATGATGTTGACTTAGCTGCTCTTATTCAGGCATAGATGATAGTCTTCCAAGGGAGGGAGTGGAGCATTATGGGAGTGAACTGACACAGTGAGGGGACAGGTGTAATATAATCATGTGCCCGGAGATCTCCTAACCATAGGTTTCCGGGTTGCATCTATCTCAGCTCTCTTCTCCCTCTACCTTCATCCCTCCCCTCCACCACCTCCTGCCTCAACTCTCCCTCCACCTTATTCCCATCCCCCTCTCCCCCCCTCTGCGCTCCTATCTTTAGATTGCACAAAGACAACCAGCTCTTCTCCTATGAGTACCGGGGCCCATATCAGATATGCACTTTAGAACCCCATACGGGGCTCACTGGAGAATTGGGGAGCTAGATAGAGATTTCATGAAGACCTTTCCTATTAAAACCACTTGGAACCAAGTATGGCCTTATCCTGGGTAAGACAGGTATTAACTGTCAAAGATCACTTACTGATAGCATTACCCCTCATTACCAGATATGTGGTAGGACCAGATTGAGGTGAATAGCTCCAGGAAGGGAGGGATGAGTTTTATCTCCCAGACAACTTAAATTACTAGTATGTTTGTTTGACTGTGTTTAATATGTTTTTCTTTATGAGTTCAAAGTGTTATGCTTTTCCTTCTTCTCTCATTGTTATTGGAGGCTCCATAACTTATTACCCCGACCTCTCGGGGTGCCCCCTCAAGCCATGTAGCTACATGGCTCCTTATTCGTAGTCTCAAAATATTCCACACTAATTGAACTTGACTCATTCATTTATATTCCTTCCCCCAGTGCAGTACCAGACTCATTTATTCCAGATTAGGGGGATACCTAGGTCACCCCCCTCTACCTTCCTGACCTCAGGGCCTTGCAGGGCTGTGGCCTCTTATGTTAGCTCCCCCCACACATTTTAAGTTGTGAACTCTTGATAGTGAATCTTGTGGTCACTCACAGTGAAAGTGACGAGATAGCACTTTTCCCCCTTCCTAAAATATTCCTGTTCCCCTTTTACCCCAAAAGAAAAAGCGACTTCTCCCCTCTCCTGGTCTCCTAACTACTCTAGGCCTGTCATTATCGGTAGGGATACTGACCTCGACCCCCCTTAACTTCCCCTGGTGTGTAGACCAGACCTGCCCCCATAGCTACCCTAGACGTCTATAGCTACCCTCCAACCCGGATACTAACCCTCATTAATTAATAACTCTGAGTGAGCATCTGACAAGTGACCATATAAAATGCTTCCCCTTATGTTTGCAACGCTCAATGCCCAGGGCCTCAATTCTCCCACTAAGAGAAGTTTATTGCTCCGCTATCTCCTTCAGCACAAAACGAATGTTGCTTTTTTACAGGAAACCCATTGGCAGGAGGGTACTAGGTTCCTTAGTAATTCTTCGTATTTTCCAATATGTGAAACAGCTTTGTGCACAGAAAAGAAGAGAAGTGTGGTGATCCTGGTACATAGAACAGTCAAATGTGACCTAAAATACCGGGAAAGTGACCCCGATGGCAGATTTCTTATTATGGTATGTAAATTGAATGAGGTTTTGTGTACCCTGGTCTCTATCTATGCTCCCAAAGCTAAACAGATCCCATTCCTATGCTCCACGTTTGAGCGCATTGAAAAGGTTAAGAAGGGGCATTTAATTATTGGAGGAGATTTTAACCTGGTGTGGGACCCTTCTCTTGATAAAAAGACAGCTGACAATTGCCCCCATGACCGTAGTATTACCTCTATGTCAGCAGCTTTTAGGAAGCTGATTTTCCAGTATGGTCTCTATGACGTGTGGAAATGTCAATCTCCAAATGAAAGGGACTATACTCACTTCTCGAGCCCTCATTATTCCTATTTGAGAATTGACTCCATTTTCTGTGACAGTTGGTCCTTTGATTCCTTTCTTAACTCTGACATTAGACCATGCAGCGGACTGCTCGTTTATATCCTACCCGGAGAGTCGCCCGATGTGGAGACGTCCGGAAAAAATTATATCAGACACTGAAACTCCAGAGATTGTGCGAACCATTAGAGATTTCTTTAAACTCAATGACACTGGTGACACCAGTATAGCGATTCTATGGGCCTTCAAAGCCTATATAGCCTCCTTCAAAGTCTATATGAGAGGTTACTTTATATCTAAAATGGCCCAGACCTGAGACAAAATCAAATTCCCGTTGGCTAAACTATACGTGGAGCTTAGGGAAATTGAAAAGTGTAATAAAACCCGCCCATCAGCCTTGCTATCTCAGAAGGTAGGGCAGATATGTGAGAGATCAACAGGAGATAAGGTAAGAAAGTTCAGACCAACTTATTAAAACTTAAACAGCTTTATTACTATAAAGGCAACAAAGCTGAAAGGCTCCTCACAAACAAGCTTCGATATCAAACCCAACAGAGGCACAGCTCAGTCATTAAGACCACGGGCACATTAGCCTATGCTCCTAGAGACATAGGTAGGGCCTTTGCGGATTATTACCACTCCCTGTACAACCTGGGATGTAATCCTAACATCCCTAGTGCGGACACTATAGAAATCCAGAAATTCCTGGACTCCCTTAATTTACCACGACTCTCTCTTGAGGCAGCGGCAGACCTTGAACTCCCAGTCTCAGATGAGATCATTTCAGCGGTACAATCTCTTAAGCCAAGAAAGGCCCCAGGACCAGATGGCTTTACCGCCTCTTTTTACAGGACTTACGCCCCAGAACTAATATCAATTCTTTCGAGATTCTTCAGTGAGACAAGAAGCTCGGGCTACCTCTCCGAGGAATTCCTTGAGGCCAGCATCCTTACCATCCCTAAAGAGGGCAAAGACCCGTCCCAATGCGAGAGCTATAGGCCAATATCACTTATTAATGTTGACATCAAGGTATATGCAAAGGTTATGGGCAATAGCCTTGCAGCCCATGTCCCTTCGATAGTTCACCTGGATGAGGTGGGTTTTTTCCTGGGAAGAAAGGGAACTGACAACACGTGCAGGTTCCTAAATCTGTTCACAGAGTCGGCCGATATGGGCCTCCCCCTACTCGCCCTGTCAATAAACGCAGAGAAGGTGTTTGACAAGGTGAGGTGGGACTATATGTTTTTGACTCTAAGGGCCTTTGGAATCCCAATCTTACTGTGTAGGGCCATAGGCGCGCTTTATTCCAACCCTACAGCCCGGGTGAGGGGGGTAGGCTTCACCTCGCCACCTGTCTCTATCTCTAATGGGACGAGACAGGGGTACCCGCTCTCCCCCATTCTCTATGCATTGTCAATAGAACCTATGGCTGCTGCTATTAGACAAAATAGGGAGATCCAGGGCCTTATAATCAATGACTCTGAGCAAAAACGTGCCCTCTTTGCCGATGATCTCACAGTTTTTCTGTCAGACCCGTTGACCTCTTTGCCCTCCTCTTTGCCCTCCTAGACTCTTTTAGTACTCTATCTTACTATAAAATAAATATTTCCAAGACAGAAGATTATTCCATAGGGATCTCGCCCGGGGACTTGAGGAAGCTCCAGAGAACCTACCCTTTCAAGTGGTCAGTTAGGGGGATAAACCATCTCGGGACTTATCTCTCTCATGACAGAAATACTATACTGACGGATAACTACATCCTCTTGCAAAAAGAGATAGATTTCCTCCTTAGGTCTAAGAGGTATGAGGAAGTTTCATGGCTCGGAAGAGTGACTGTCATCAAAATGATGATACTCCCGAAAATTACCCATTTCTTCCGCTGCCTACCCCTTCTAGTCCCCCAATACATCTTGCTTCGCTTCCAACAGCTCATCTCCAACTATGTATGGAACGGAAAGAAACCGAGAGTGGCAGCCCATATACTCCATAACCCAGTGAAGTGGGGTGGGATTGGCCTCCCTAATATTTGTCTCTATCATGAGGCAGCAATGGTTACCCATGCATCTGCATGGAGCTCTAATCTTCCCCCGACTAGATGGTGCGAGTTGGAACAGGCCTCACTTCCGGCCTATGTTAACTTAGAAGACTTGTTGTGGGCAGCTACCCATGGCCTCCAGCAGCTGACTCTCTCTAACCTGATAGTGAAGGACTGCCAGAAAGCCTGGACACGCTTGCGCAACTGCAGCAAAATAGCCCCACACCCGTCCCCAATCCACCCTGTTGCCAACCTCCTATTGACTCTTCCTAATTTCCATCTTGGGGTCTGGAGGACATCACAAGTACAAACAGTTAGCGACTTCTATGATAATGACAGACTACTAAAACATGCAGACCTGATAACGCAAAGGGAGCTGCCCCCCAAAATCCACTTTGACCTGACCAGACTGAGATCTCTGCTACGGGCTTGGGGTTTCCTGTCAGAGATCTCCAGAGAGTTGACGGTGTGGGAAACTAGATGGGAAACTAACCTCCAACTCCATAAGCCTCTATCTTCACACTATCAATGCCTCCTAAAGGACGACTCAGCCTTAAAGACTCCCCATATTCTAGCATGGAAGCGGGAGTGGGGTAAGGAGTACATGCCTCAATAATTGTCACACGCCATAGTAATTACCAGGACCGCCGAACACTGTGTAATGATGTATGAACTCTTTTACAAATTCCTGACGAGGTGGCATTTAGTGCCTACCAAACTACAAAAGTTTTATCCCACAGGTTCCGGATTGTGCTGGAGGGGATGTGGAGAAAGGGGCAGCCCTATACACATCTGGTTGGAGTTCCCACTTTTGGAGGTTTACTGGGCCAGAACAAGGTTCCTCTGCTCAAGCTTGGGCCTTGCTGATATCACTCTTCCGTCTGTGGGTCTATTACACCTTGATATACCGGCAATCGCACCCCACAGTCAGTGCCTTCTCATTTACATTCTGCTCTCCACCAAACTTATGATAGCCAGAAATTGGAAAAAGCCCCAGCCCCCAACATGGAGAGGAGTGTTGGATCTAGTTGAATACCTTAGATCTATGGAAGAGGGAGTGTACTTGGCTAGAAAACAGATGAGTGCATTTTCCCTGATCTGGGAGCCTTGGGACAGGTTCATAGAAACCAAAGTAAATCACCCTCAAGATGAATAACTTACCTACTTGGCTGTGGGATGCTGGAAGGGCTCTGCACTTGTCTTCCCTTTCCATCCTCCTTGGACATCTGAACAGTTGTCCTGTCCCCCTCCCCTTACTACTTCTTTGATTGACCTCCAGCAGGAAAGACTGGGTTGATATCCCCTCCCATAACTCCCTAAGGGTCCCTGCTGGCATGTGGCCTGCTCCAGACATTATCAATCCCTTTATATCTCTCTCACCTCTACCTAATATCCCCTCCCATAGGGTGTAAAAGCCCCGACCCCTATTCAACATTGGTAACCCCCTCCAATACCCTTCCCGGTGATGACCCAAGGTTATACCTCAGACTAGGAGAGTAATATGACTCCCACTGGTTTATGTAAATTACCCACTTGCCCCTAAGTTCCATATTCATCTTCATTATCATAGCGGGGCCCCGAGGAACAGACTTTGAAGTTAGAAATTCTGAACCATTGATTTGCTTCCCCTAAGGGAATCTGACAACAAGCATGCCTCTTTGTTAAGTTACTCCCTTATCCATCTTCCCCTTCTCTTTCCTTACTAAGAGATGTAAATGCTATCCACTTAATTGTAAAACATTGAAATGTTATTATAATTGCACTTGTTTCCAACCGACCTCTGTAACCCTCAGACCGGGGCCTGTGCTCAGTATTGTGTTTACCAGAACCTTTGCAAAATAAAAAAATATAAAAAAAAAAAAGAAAAAAATTGGGTTTAGTATACCTTTAATATTTATAAAGTCAGTGAACATTATTCAGACATTAATATATATTTTTATATATTTGTTTATATTTTTAGTATTTTTAAGAATTTTCAGGAAGCAAACACCACTCGGGATTCATGAAATCCTTCTTTATATTTAGAAGAAAATTAGATGTTGGTAAGAAATGTTGACAACGCCAGTAAACTATTTGTTTATTGTTGTGTAATAACCTTGTTAGTGAACACTTGCATGTCCATTTTAAAAAAGTCCCATGACTGTCAGCTACATGTAAAAGGCCTCCTATGCTTCAATTCATTACAATTATTGCACAGAAAGAAGTTACACTCAGTCTGCTCTATTATGTGTGTTACTGGCAGCCAAGAAGGGAAAAACACACTTTCTTAAGTACTACAGGCAGAAGTCAAGGGGGTGGTAAATCACTGCTCAGTGTGTGCTCCTGGCAGTCAAGGGGGCAAAATCACTACTGTGTACTTCTGTTATTGGAAGTCAGAGAGGTAATTTGTATGTTACTTGCAGTTAAGGGTAGCCAAGTTCAGTTGTGAATAATATATTTAATGGGATCCTAAGGTGGGGACAAAGGTGGAAACCTTTGGGTGGTTTATATTCCTTATGGTAAGGTGCTGCAAATGAATGTATCAATATTTTTGCTTATTTCCATTGTTATCCCACTTACTGCCTTCTCCTGGGTTAAATAAAAGGCATTAAAAAAAAACAAAAAAAACAAAAACGGCCACCTTTCATGTTTATAGAAGTGGTTGCCATTTAATTTGTGTTGTGTTGTGTGTACCGAGCAACATTCTGCACACACATAGACCCTCCACTGGTTTGTGTGCTTCACATTTTGATGAATGAGGGGCACAACAGCATATTTCCCCTGTTTTACGCTTCGTTCCTCCTGGCACAAACTCCATTTGGCCCGCAGTGAGGAGCGCGGTATCAGTGTATATTTATTTGTACTATATCCTCAATACTCATCCTATTATAAAGATCTGTATATCAAGCAAGCACCAGTTATAATTACAAGTTGATTTTGCCGAGTTTATTGAAGCTCATTGTATCACCTATTAGCTTGCATTTGTTTTTACAAGAGTGAACTCAACGGCCTGCAGATTCACACTGAAATAAAACCAAAACAAACTTTTTAGTTCTAAAAAAATATTTTTTTTGGTAATTAGTCATAGGCAATTTCAGCTGTTATAAAATGCTAACTGCAATTCACACATCAATACATAATTATAAATGTAATAGGTTGCATAAATGTTTAATTGCAGACTCATTTTCAATAGTGTTAGAGTTGTCAGAAAGTGTTGTACAGAGTTGTTGCTGGTTTGAGCAGCAATGTCTGTGTTGGAAACAGGATATTTGATTTTTATATACACAGGTCCTCCACAACCTTTGCATTACAGCATTTCCCTAAACCTGAACATCTTTTCATTTTCCAAGTAAGTTCATGTTAAAAAGTGTAACTGTGTGTACAAAAAGCAGAGTGAGAGTACTTGTAAGTGGCATATAATATATATATGAAGTTAGTAGTGACAGAATAGGTTGAATATAGTACAGAACAGATGTAGAGAGGAAAAGGGTACCATAGACGTGCAGTGAGGGCTCTGTAGGGACTATAAAGAAGGAAGAAGGTAGGGAAGGCGGACAAGGATCCAAATACATCCAAAAAAGGCCATAACTGCCTGCCTATGTGAAATAGATAAGCAGCTACAGGGCTAATAAGAGCTAGCAAGCCAGAAATTATTAAATTTTGCAAGATCCCAGAAAAACAGACTTCAGGGCAGTTGGGAAATTAACTGCATCTCCGACAATATGTCTTTCTGGTTCAGAACTTTGTGAAAGGCCAACTCACTGATATCATAAGTACTAGTGAAAAGCACCTGCAGCAAGACTAAAATTATAGGGCATATTTAACAATGTGCAAGCGGACATGATACGAAGTAACGTGTCATGTCCGCCGCACATCGATAAATGCCGACAGCATACGCTGATGGGGTTGATTTCTGCCCGCCGCCTCAGAGCAGGCAGACAAATTATGGAGCAGCGGTCTTTAGACAGGCTCTTATAGTGGGTGTGCTACAAGTTGAAAGTAAAATGTTTGCCCTAGAGTGAAAGCCTACACTGTCAGAAAAATGTGCAAAAATTGTACCTTTAGGGGTACAACAGCTTGTCACTGGGGCAGTACCCTCACCTGTTGTACCCTTTAAAATTGGTACAAATTGGTACCCTTGCAGATTGTACCT
>CAJPDP010451483.1:0-14790 GCA_905336975.1 Bombina variegata variegata
CGGCAGTTTCTAAAGTGCCGTAAGTCACTGGCGACTCCAGAAATTTGTACTTACGCAGATTTCTGGACATCGCTAGTTTGTCAGACTTATGGCACTTTAGCATCTGACGGCGCCGTATATGTGATAGCTCGAGTTGCAAGCTGAAACTACGGGCGGCGGGGGTTCCCTCGCTTGCGCCGCAAACTACGATCTATATCGGATCGCGCCCCATAATCTGCAATATTTGGGTCTTCTTGGTCACTTAAAGTAACTAGTATCTATTTTCTTCCAAATAGTCTTTCTATTTGTCTTTGTAGAGCACAGCAGCTCAAGAGTGGAAAACTAATGCTGTCATTACATAAATTAATTTTTCTAATTGGCCAAACCAAGGAATTGTTAATACCTACACTGGTAATTTAACGGACAAAAAAGGAAAAACAACTGTACTGTGACAAGCATCAGAGGCAAATAAAACATTTGATAAACACTTGCATCTTCTATTCATTGTGTTTTAACAACACATTTGAAAATTGAGGCATTGTTTAACTGTAAAAGGCTTGTTGTAATATACTAAGGCTAGTGATAAATTCTGTTGCTACAAACCTTTTATATCTAGTATGTTACAGGATTTCTGGCTGTTGGATTTAGCAAGCATTACCTTTTGTTACTGCTGTCTTGACAGCTATTAATTCACAAAGGGAAAGAAAAGTGTCCCGTTAAACAGAAACTGTTTTCATAACTTTCTGTTTAAATAAACACTTGCAACCTATTTCATAGGGGTTGTCTTCAACTTTTGTGTTTGTAATAAAAGGCTGTTGAATAGGTGTATTTCATTCATTTAATAGATTCAGTGTGACCTTTAGTCACTTGTTGAAGTGTACATACACGAGACCCTAAAAGCTGTCATTTTTAAGCTGTTCAAGTGATATACCATGCATTAAGATAACCATTTCACTCCTCCAAGTGTATTTCTTTTTAATAAAGTTTCTTTAATATTGAAGACGTAACATAACTAGAAGTATTCTACATTTTTTTTAGATGAGAAAAAATATATACAGGACTGTTATGTAAATGTACTGTATAAAAATACAGTAGTAAAACAATACATTTATTATAGCATGGTACTACATGTATATTATAGTTCATATGATGGCAAATTATCTATATATGTATTGTACATAGATTATAATTCTGATTATGAACTGAACTTTTGTTTTTTACAGTACAACAATAGAAAGTATAGTGTCCTGAGCAATTTTATCATCTATTCTTCAGTAACTGTATTAGGGCCACTGGGATTTGGCGATCCAGGAATCTCAGCTTCTTCTGGAGGTACTTATTAAGATCTGTTAGTCTTTTCAGGATATCATTTCAAGAACACCCATGGCCCCCCTACTCAGTCGCTTCATTTCCCCAAACAAAATACACAGACAAAACATAACTGGGTTAAAAAAGACAGCAGCACTGTATATTAAAATGGTATACCAATAACATAAATTAACATAATACAAATAATTAGATCCGCAATAAACCATAACACCCCAGGTGCTTTCCTGCTATTCCATAATTCCACTATCACCTCGTTAAGCCTCTCCTGATCATCTGGATGTATTTTTTTCTTCCATTCCCTCCAATGGCAAGCACCCCTGCCACTAGCCCGGCATACCGCAGAGCCCCGCCACAAACCTCCAAGGCCTCTATAAACCCTTCCCGCAAATTGAAATTAGAGAGATGCAGTCCCACCTTGTTCAAATGCACACCATCCTGAAGAAAAAAAACAATGACCAATCTCACCTTCAAATTCCACATGTCTGATTGACACTCCCCCCAACCTCTTAACAAACTGCTGACCATCCAATTAACCTTTATTCTAGAATGTTCCAACCTCCTCCCATCCCATGTGGATCTCCATACCACCCAAGGCTCAATGTCTGACCAAATAATAATAAGCTTGGGAAACAGTTCCATGAGCTTCAGCAAATCAGACTTAATTCTTACCAACAGCTCTTTTTGTGCCATATAACCCAAATCATTGCCCCCAGCATGCATAACTAACATACTTGGAGGATGAAAAAGCTGTGAGTTCTCAACCATTTTCAGCAGTACCTGCTCCCACTTCAAACCCCTGAAGCCAAGCCACTGCATCTGAACTGCCTCAACAGAGAAACCAAACTGGACACTACTCTCCTTAATGGCTGACAACCTTCTGCCCAATATATATGTGTGGCTTATCACCCAGCAAACTTCAGGACTTGAAAAACAAATGAAGAAGAACATAACTAAACAGCCAAATTTGATCTAACATAAGAACAAAACCTACCCGAAGCCCATCTCCCAATCCTCCTAATCTGAGAACCATTAAAAACTTGTAAGATAGCCTCTGTGACAGCCCCAATCCTAAAGAAATTAGACCCAAGCCCCCCCCCCCCAGATGCAACAAAGCCTTCAGAAAAACAGTGATAAACTGTAAACACGATAAAGTGTCAACATTCAAATGAACAAATAATGTACCTGAGCAACTTGGGCGACTTGCTATAAAATTGGACAGTGCTTCAACAGGACAACAAACTCCCCCTATAGCTCACAATTTAATCCAGTGCCCTTTTCACATCTGATCCGTTTTTTACTTACCCAGCCATACTTCTACCCCTCCAGGTTTGAACACCACATCTGACAACTGAATCCCTTCTGTACCCCGCTGTCAGGGTTATGTGACTGTTCCTTTAAGATTCAGTTAAACTTCCTCCTAGTCATGATTGGCTGCTCCTCCTTTATTGCAGCTGTTCACACTTGTGACAGTGCTTAGTATTGTGGATAGTTTCCTTGAGACTGTGTGGATACAAGCCTTGGTACAAATCTCTTTGCTAAAGATATTTGCTAATTCTATTTTTATTCCACCCTAGGAAAATAACAGCCGCCCCAGTGTTACAAATCCCCTGGGACTATCTAACCTTCGGATTCAGACCTATTATTGGGACTCTCTCCTTTCAGTGGGGTAAAACGTCTCAGGTAACAAGTGACTGTAACATCTAATCAGCTGCCTTTACCTTATTCCTAGTGCAGCGTAACAGCCCAAACAGTGAGACCGGACCTGCTCGCATACCGTGACGTCACATCCGGTTGCTTCCGCATCGGATCACTGTCACAAAATCGGTAACTGACAACGGAGCAAGTCAAATGTGTTAAGGCTGATCATTTGGACTCAGGTACAAGCTTTCAACCCTATCTGATTTGTGCAACATCTGATGTATCAGTCCTCCACCATACAGTGGTATTGTGAATGCCAAGACGAATCTGCAGATTGTTAATTGTTGTTACAACCACAGGCAGACAGTTTAACCTCTCACTTCCAGTAAGACCATATTCATTAAACTTCCTGCTAAGTCAATATCGAATCCTCATTTTGATATTCTGTATTACCATTATATACAGATTACTTGAACAAACTAATAAACCATCACTAAAAAGGAGGAATCCACTTACCGGTAGTGGATTCATTAACTTTTAGTGAAACAAATTATTACTTAGTTACTCTGCAGTTGAGTTCCACAATTTACGTGTTCTTATACCCGCCTAATCGCCCCCACAATCTCAGAAATCCTAAAAGCAGCAAAGAAAGCCAATGCATATACAACCCTAAATTAAAACAACTTTTTAAGCCTCAGAACAAATCATACCTGACCATAGGCTTTCCAAGTGTTGACAGAGAGCACTCCCCTCACCAACCTTGCTACCCACAGGACACTGCGTACCTGCTTCTGCCTCCGTAACCAGCAAACATAAACTATGAAACTGAAAACAAGATAAAGAGTCAGCAACGTTATTCAACTTACCCGGGACATGCACTGCCTGAAAAAACACATTACACTTCAAACATTCAAGCACGAGCAACCTGAGCAAGTGAACCACTGGCAAGGAATAAGTAGACAAATTGTTAATGGCTGACATCACCCCCGTGTTATCAGAATAGAAAGCAACCCGTTTATTACTCAACACACCAGACCACACTTTCAGAGCCACCACCAAAGGAAAAGGTTCCAAAAAGACCACATTCTTGGTCCTAGCCTCCACCCAAAACCCCGGCCACTTATCACAACACCCAAGAAGGCCCTGAAACTATGTGAACAAGCAGCATCTGTGTACAAATGCAACAACATATCCAGTACCCTTACCTGCTGAATAAGTGACTTCTGATTGTACTGCTGCAGAAAAATCAGCAGGACCTTTAAGTCCTCCTAAAGCTGCTGTGCCAACCATACATGATGTACCCCTGCTATCGCTAGCGACATCCTTCAACAAAAAACTCGCCCTACAGGATTGTTAGTTATAATGGTGCTTTTTTATTTTATGGGCCATGTAGTTTAGTATGAACTTTTTCCAGCCACCAATTCTTTAAAAGACCTTTATTCCTTAAGCAGGGTCCATAGGTGTAAACATACAAACAACATTGTTTCAAGCCTGCAAAAGGCTCTTAGTCTAGGAGAGTACTTGTGGTGGTTATGTGTCGGTATAGGGGTGCACTCGCACTTCCAGGCTGTTATCCAGACATGGAAAGTGGCAATCTCTACACTTCTGTAGCTGTACTTTGTCCATACAGTACAATATAGCTGCTGATCATGAGAGAGGGAGTAATATTGGCGCTGCTAAACGGTGCCACTTACAAGAACTGCATAGCTTTGCTTGGGATAAAAGTAAATTTAATAACTAATCATGTGTTACATGACTACTATGCAGGGCAACACAGAGCAGTAGCAAGATAGCAGGACAGTAACAACACAGTAGTGAAATAGTGTTAGTTTGGAAATAAGAGTGCAATAGGAGAACAGCGCTAGTCAAGACCACACTGAGCGACGTCTTACTGTAATATATTTATCTTGCATTTGCAGAGCCATATGCAGTACTGGTGGTTATATGGCCTCTGATCTCTGGAGTAGGTAGAAATATCTCCTAGAAGGTTAAGGAGGAGGGGCCTCATATATAACCCAGCCTTCCTGTTTGGGTCCATTGAGTTGTTACGTATTACATCTGTGGTAGGCTGGTCAGGAGCTTTGCTTTGTCTGTAATGTTTAGTATAAGTGTTAGTAAAGGATATAAAATCCAAAGTAAAGTCGAAGTGTTTTTCTTGAATGAAGTATCTCACCAAAAAAAGAGAAAAGAAAACACAATAGTGCAATATTGTATGAATTCAACAACGCCAAGTGTGTACTCATGTATGGTGGAGCTGTTCCTACCCAATCACTTTTTAATTTTTGGTGCTCGGTTTCCATGAGATGAGTCTCCTGTAGGAAGGCGATATCTGCCCCTAACCTTCTCAGGTGTGTAAGGATTGCTTTCCGTTTAACGGGGGAGTTAATACCCCCAACGTTCCATGTGAAAAATTTCAGGGACATCTTAAATTAGAAGGGACAGCTAAAAGGAACAGTGGCAGGGTGTTTCGAAAGTGTTGGGAAATCCGGACCCCCCCGACCAATCCCTCAGCACAATAAACACATACTTGGTAGGAAAGACCTGGGTGATTTTGGCATAACAGTATGGGAGATGTAGCAAACAGGCAGATGGTTAGTACTTTACACAACTTAAAGAGAGATTCCGCCCAAACCCCACAGCAGTTTACTGCTCTATTGATAAATTTGTTGTTCCCAAGCTTGTGGCACGGTAAATTGAAGGACCAGCAAAGGCTCACAAACCACCTATTGTGATGTTGCAGGCCGTACCCCAGGCGCTCAGAACAAGTGAATATGGTTACCTTTTCCAGTTTTAACAAATAATTAAACAATGATCTATAAACCGTATAATACACGTTCACAGTTCCAGACCCTCCTCAAACCACCCCCCTACACAATGAATATTAGCACCATGTAAAGAACCTCGAAGGCCCATGCATATCAGCACAAGAGTTATAACAAACAGACAATTGATCAACATTTCAAACAGCATTGTGGGGGATTCAAGACTAATGTTAGAGTTGTATATTACGAATGACAGAGACTTTGCTTTTGTGCCCGTGGCGCACAGAGCCGAAAACTCGGCAGAGGCTCCCGAATTGACTATTGAAATGCAGCGGAATGCGCCCAGGACCCCAAGAACAAAGGAGTGTAATAACTTCCCTCCCATCTATCCACACAACCAAACATAAACAAAAACTTTTAACTATTAAAACACAATAACAGACCATTAGATGAACATTGATATGTAGGCTCACATGAGGTTGAGATGTATTCTGCACCAACTTTGGATAGATGTACCCCGAGAGCAGGTTGAGGATGTTGCTCTCTGTCCTTTGGTCTCGATTAAACATCCATAATAGGAAAAACATAACAACTGTTGATATCACCTCTGTGTTCAACTCTAGGGGGCGCAAGAGGAAAAGGTCACTAAAGTATCATATGGGACAAATTGTGTACATATGTTGATCAACAGATTGTAACAAATCTATTACTATATATAAACATACAGTGATGATTCACCTAAATATTAAAAAGAAAAAAACATAAAAGATAAGAAAGGATAGCTAAATCTTATCTGAGTCCCAATTGCCACCATCAATATGGTTAGAGATATGAGAAGAATGTCCCAGAAGGAGAGGATAAATATGGAAACAAAAATTCAGGCTGCTCCTCTTCAGAAATAATTGAAGCCAATGAGAATAATCTGTGAATGGAGATCACAAAACAGAGGGCGCCTCCTAGTATAATACTGTGATGACAAAAATAGGTATACTGTATATACACACACAAGAGTCTTTGGTAAGTATTATACTCACAAAAGTGGCAGCACCCACTTGTGCTGAGTCAGGCTAACTGGAAAATTGCCAGTGTTCCAGCTCACTGCTCCCAGGCTCAGAACCACAATTGGGACCAGGAATCTGTGAAATGAACCACAAAGAAACAGGCCTCCTAGTGTAATACTGTAGTACTATAAGAGAGTACAGAGGTCCTGAGTAGGTTATTATACTCATATTTTCTAATTTTTATACACTTTGGGTGAGTGCCTGCACCCTTAGTTTTTATATTGTTATTTTAATAAATTAATTTTAAATTCCTGGAAGCCCGTGCTTTGTATGCATTGTTCTGGAGCTGATATTGGGAGTCTGTGTCCATATTTCCCTGACCAGGGAACAGTGAGCTGGGACACTGCAAGATCCCAGGAGGCTTAACTCAGCACAAGTGGGTGCTGCCTATTTTGTGAGTATAATAACCTACTCAGGACCTACTAGGAGGCGCCCTCTGATAATATGACAAAACCTACTAAAACAATTAACAGCAACATTTTTTTAGCCATTTAAGAGGCTACATTATTCAAGTACATTGTTGTGGACATCAGATGAGCTTCAGATAGGGGCTCGTTGCTCCTCCGTGGCCAGGTAGCTTTGCAGGGCCTTAAGAGAATTGAAGGACTTGGTTCCTGTTGGTGTTTGAAGATGAAGTTTGGCTGGAAACAATGGAGTCACGAGCACAGTGGGGCAAATTCCTTCCTTTGTTTTGTTACCTAAGCTGAGAAGTCTTGAAAGAAAAGCAACCTGGATCCGTCATAGGTAATTTCTTTCCAAGCTCTATATGCACGTAATATTTAGATTTTTTCCTGAAAGTTTAGACACTTGAAAATTACTTGCCTAGGTTTTCATTGGCATGTTCCAGAGTTCTCTCGGGACCCACCCGGTGAGCCCTTTCTACGTCGATTGGCAAGATGTCAGGGGACATACCCAGCATATTAGGAAAGGTTACAGCGGTGAATTCTAGTAAATCCTTGCCTTTAACTGACTCTGGTACACCAACAATACGCAGATTATTTCGCCTACTTCTATTTTCTAGATCATCAATACGATCTTGTAAGTGCTGGTTTTCTTTGTGTAACTGCCTGAGAGAGGCGTCTGTGTGAATTTGCCTGTCTTACACTTCGGATATTCGGGTTTCCACTGTTGTGAGGCAGGAAGAGAACTGGCGGACTTCGCTTGTTAGTGTGTCAACACCCGCCTGCAAAAACTCCATTTTGGGGAGAAAAAAATATTTTAGTTCTTGTAGCATGGAAGATTGTTCTCCCATAGGAGATGGGGACTGCTCCAGCAGTTGGCGACCTGCAGCGTGTACCTCGACAATATGTCTCTGATTTCTTTCCGAAGTTTTCGTCTTACAGCTCATGTTTTCTCTTGTAGCTGGTGAGAGCTTTTGGAAATATTTGTCCACTTTTAAGGACTATCAGAATAGGACAGTTAAGTAAGAAGGTAGCTGCTGTGTCGCACCCATTGTATTGTTTGCAACAGGCCACCCAGAGAGGCTAAGGAAGGGGGAGATGTCACCTGTGACCCTGATCTAGCGGTAATGCTAGGCGACTATTCAAAAGCATATATTGATTCAGCTGATAGTGCTGCAGCAGGTGACCACAGTGAAGATTCGAGAGCGAGTTTAAAAAGGGCAGCAAGGTGAGATGGTCTACTTCCCCTCTTCTCTCCTTTTCCTCCACCCGCATCCACAGTCGCTCTGTATTTTGAGCGTATTCTCACCTGGTGATGAGTAGTCTTGACTTCAGCGTCCTGCAGCTGGATTCAGTTGCTGTGTGGCTGCTCTGTGAGGCGCTGACACGGATCCAAGATAGCCCCAACAGCTTTCCTTGCCGCACTCACAGGACCTCCAGGAGCTAGGGCTGATGTCAAGTGCCCTTCACGTTTGTCCCTCGGTAGGTGCAATGTGTCTGTGACTTGCCCTACAATGTCGGTGAATGGGGAATGGGGTTAGCTGCTTATTTGGCTCAGATTAGCCGATCTTGGGAGCGGAGCTCCTGAGTTGCACTGCCATTAGTTGATCCCGCCCACTGGAAGTCCAGCTGAAGAGGTCTTATGTGAAAAGGAACAAATGGGAGTGCATCTGTAGCTGCAATCATGAGACCCAGAGATTCCATACAAAAAGCAAGAGAGGGAAAAGAGACTGAAGGTTCAGACAAGTTTTCACATTTTTTTAACCTTCTCTGCTATGTTAGAGAAAGACTCATGGAGACTAAATCTTTTTCAAAACCCAAAAAGTTACCTTTGTTTAAGGACCCAAAGAACTCTTTGGAAAATTGATCCTCCAACCATGTAATTGAAGAAACAATCTGTTGGTGTGAGATTCTTCTAAAGGAAAAGATAAAGTTTGAAATGAGATATCATCCAGGTAGAGAAATGCTGCAGTACCCTGAGAGCTAATCACAGACAATCAGACAATAGGGCACCCAGAACCTTTGTGAATATTCGTGGAGCTGGCTGCAGCCAGACCAAACGGTAGAGCAGCAAACTGAAAATCCTTGTCTAGAAATGCAAACCTCAAAAACTGGTAATGTTCCCTGTGTATTGAAACATGAAGAAAAGCATCCTTTAAATATATTGTGGACATAAACTGATCTTGCTGAACAAAAGGCAGAATAACCAATATGTATGCAGACAATGTGCTGGTGTCTCTGGCCTCCCCTTCAACCTCGCTTTCACATCTCTTAGCAGAATTTGAACAAATTCAGCTTATACTTGAACTTCTTGTTCAATGCCCAAAAGTCAGAAATTCTAAATATCACTCTATCCCCACAGGAATTTGCAAACCTAGGTAAAATCTGTACTTATGAAACAACATTCTTCAATTAAATTTCTATTAAATATTGAAATTACGATAAAAACTTCAAAATAGTTTGAATCAAATTATCAAAAACTTATAAAATATTTTGAAGCAGAGTTTAAAAATTGGTAGAAGAAAACTATTTCCTGGTGGAGCAAAATACAGACAACCAAAATTAATATTTTGCCTAGAATTATTTATTTAATGCAGACAGCTCTGATTCCAATATCCAAGTATTCCAAAATTGGGACGGATTAATAACTCGAGTTAGAGGATTGTCTTCTATTAAATTTCCGCTTTCACCAATATTCTTAAATGTGCAATTTACAAGGGGATTAGACATAGGGGGTTGCAGGTATCTCAATTCCAATTAACTTACTTACATATAAAAATAAATTGAAGCCAAGACTTGAAATACAAGATGTAGCAGGGGAACTTTTGTCAATTGGCTTAAATATGCACAACTGACAGACCTCACCACATAAAGACAGTTTTCTTAGAGATCCCACTGATTTTGAAAAGCTATGCTTAGCTAGTGTCCCAATGAAAGGAACACTATAGATAGAAAGTAGACTAAAAAGTAAATTGAACAATGCCTCATTACCCACATATATTACACAGTGGGCTCAGGAATTACCAGTAAATATAGAATCTAAATACTGGAGACACATGATTTACCGCACACACAGATTTTTGCTTCTGCAAAAATGCTAGAACTAAACTTTAAAGTTTTGACGAGATGGTAGGCTGAAGTCTATTCATTCACAATGCCATGGTCTTTGCTGGGGAGAATGTGGAAAGGCAGGAACTATGACACATATTTGGTGGACATGTAGAAAAATAAAGTATTTATGGAAAGAAGTGGAAAAAATAGGAATAAACTTATTTGAAATAGAATACACTTTACACCAACCCACGCTCTTTTCAACTAGAAACCAGGCACATTTTGTAAAACTAGGTTGGCTGTTTTTCAGATAGCAATAAATAGTGCCAAATCTCTCATATCAAGAGCATGGAGATCTACCGTCATCCCTACAAGGCAGATGTGGTTATCTAGAAAGGATTAATTATTAACTTAAGAAGCTTACAGGTCCTATAAAAAGCAGAAATTTGCCTTTTTTTCACTCTATACAATTTTATCGGGAACAAGTTAAATCCACCCCATCTTCTACCTAATAATCCAGATACATATGTTTTTTTTTTTTTATCACAACCCTAACTTCATATCCCCTTAGTTTATAATACTTGATACTACCAGAACCTCTGGATCGGGTACCGCACTTTTATGCAGATTTGGAAGTAGGGATAGATTTTTGACTTGTTCTAGTTAGCACTAGGCTGCCAGACAGGGTCACAGGTGCCTTGCTTCTGAGTAAAGGAGTCAACCTTTTGTTCCTTAGTCTGACGAAAGGAACAAAAATGATTGGAAATTTTAGATTTCCACTTAAGACTTCTATAGTCTTGAGGAAGAAAGACCTCTTTACCTCCAGTAACCGTAGATATTATAAAATCTAAAATCAGAGCTAAAAAGTTCCTTTCCCTGAAAAGAAAGGGACAATAATCTGGATTTTGACACCATGGCATTAGACTAGGATTTAAGCCATAAGGCTCTCCTAGCAAGGACTGCCAAAGACATACTTTTAATATTGATCTTTATAATATCAAACATAGCATCACAAATTAAGGAATTGGCATTTTTGAGTAAACCCTGAACACTGTTCTCAAAGACTAGACAACCAGCAAGATCAAGCAGCAGCCACATCAGCAATAGAAATTGCCGGCATAAGCAAATACCCTGCTTGTAAAAGGCCCTTCGATGAAAAGACTACATTTTCTATCCAAAGAGTCTTTAAAATAAGTACTGTCTTCCAAAGAGATGATAGTACGTTAATCCAGAGTCACGTGGAAATAGCCCCATAAACTTTAGGAACACAATTCAACATTAGCAGCAGGTAAAGGATGTAACATTGTAAACCTTGAAGGATTAAATTAATTACCTGGCCTAGACCATTCCCTAGCTAACCATTCAGGAACAGGAAAAACATCAGTGAGCTTAAAAACTGAATTTAAACAATTACAAAGCTTATCCTAAAAACCTTAGAACCTTTAACATCTAAAATAAGTAAAACCTCTTTCAGGAGAGAACAAATATGTTAATTTTTTTTTACAAAAAAAGAGGAAGTATCAGGTTCAACATCAGGGGAAGACTCCTAATCACCAGAGGAAATTTCACCTTCTGAAGACATTAGTATTCCTGACTTCAAGAGATATAGTACTAGTAGAAGGGAAAAATCTACACTAACCTTTTATGCTAACTTAAAAGTGGGAGAGCAGCAGATTTGATTACATTTTTTACACTGGGTGATATATCAGTAATATTGAAAATAGAAAGGAAGCACCATATACAGCACTCAATTATGTACAAAATGTACAAAAGAATAGGGAAAAAGTTAAACTATAAATAAAAATTAACTTTTATTGGTATGTATATGCTAAAAATCTGCAACAAACGGATATAACAACAAGAAACACATAAAAATAATTAAAAGAAAGTAAGCTATCAGGCCTGTGTGATACTGCTAAATTTGTCCTGGAACACAACTTTTTCGTGTTTAATGATCGGTTCTTTCTCCAAACACAGGAAACTGCAATGGGTTCCTCATGCGCACCCAACTATGCAAATATCTACCTGGGTTGCTGGGAAAATTAGATTGATTTTTGGGGATACCTTGAATAAATATACAGATAATGTGATCCTGTGGCTACGGTATACAAATGATATTTTGATTCTATGGAAGGGACACGAATACCAATTATCTGAATCTTATATTAACTTATCATACAAGATCAAAGGAGGTGGAATTCTTGGATATCAAGATAAGTAAAGATAGTACAGGGCATTTAAGTACAGATCTTTTCAGGAAACCAACAACTACCAACTCAATCTTGGAATACAGCAGATGCCACTCCTGGCCTACTAAAAGAGCCATACCAGTCAGGGAATTTCTGCGACTGAGGAGGAATTGCTCAGATTTGAGTACTTTCTTTTTAAGATCTAAAGAATTGAAACGTAGACTCAAATCTAGAGGCTATATGTGCAAAGTTATAAAGAAAACTTACCATCGAGCTTTACACGCTAACAGAGAATATTTACTGGTACCGAAGAATAAAAAAGAGAATAGTGATAGGAAAGTGAGATTTGTCATTATGTATAATGAGAGCTACAAAGAGATCACCAAAATCCTGAATAAGCACTGTGACAACCTCAGGTCTGATGAAGATTTAAAAGAAGTGGTGGGGGAAGGAATTGCAGTAAGTTGGAAAAGGGCACCAACGATCAGCAACAAACTGGTGAGGAGTCACTTTGTACGCAAACAAAACAGACAAGTAATATCTGGAACCCATAGCTGTGGGTCTTGTTCTTTTTGCAAATACATGCAAAATCTGAAAGAGGTGGAATTTTTCCCAAAGGGCTCTAAAAAGTCAACCGATTTTGCTAATTGCAGAACGAGACATGTGGTGTACTGTCTACAGTGTATTTGCCTCAAATTCTATGTGGGTATCACTACAAGGGAAGTGCAAACCTGACTGGGTAAACACATTAATAACATCAGAAATAGTTTGGAAGATACTAAAAAAAAAGACATTGACATCAGTGGTGAGATATTTTTTTAAATAATTTTTATCACAAGGCCAAACCAGATGTCAAAATGGCTTGAGGAATAGTAAAAAACCTACAGGTGCAATGCACGCTAAGCCAAAATGCAAAACAAAGCGGGAGACATATAAACTTCACATCTAAAACCTAGATAACGCTCAGCAATATAAAGTGCGCAAAAAGAACTGACAGTTATAAAAGACTTTAGCGCTGCAAAACCTAATGTGCGCAAGACTGAGGACATACGTGCGCTAACCTGACGTGCGTAATCCAGCCAAAAGGGCAAAAAAATTATAACAGAACTAAATAGATGTGCACAGTCCCAACGCGCGTAAAACCGACATGAGCTTTCGTGACACGCCAAAAATCAAACTAAGTGCTCTAAAAACCTGAAGTGCGCAAAAACATTAATTATGCTTACCAGATCATTTACTTTCCTTCTGTATATGGAGAGTCCACGGCTTCATTCCTTACTTATGGGAAATACTGAACCTGGCCAACAGGAGGAGGCAAAGACACCCCAGCTAAAGGCTTAAATACCTCCCCTCCCCCACTTCCCTCATCCCCCAGTTCTTCTGCTGAGGGAACAAGGAACAGAAGAAGAAATATCAGGGTATAAATGGTGCCAGAAGAACAAAACTAAAATGTAGGTCCGCCCAACGGAGAATACGAGCAGGAGCCGTAGATTCTCCTCATACAGAAGGAAAGGAAATGATCTGGTAAGCATAATTTATGTTTTCCTTCTTAATATGAGGAGAGTCCACAGCTTCTTTCCTTACTTGAGGGCACCACAGCTTGCAAAACCTGAGGGCACCACAGCTTGCAAAACCTTTCTCCTAAAAGATGCTTCAGCCGAAGGAAAAACGTCAAACTTGTAAAATTTTGAAAAGGTATGTAAGGAAGACCAGGTAGCCGCCTGACAAATCTGATCCATAGAGGCCTCATTCTTGAAGCCCCAAGAGGAAGCCACAGCTCTAGTTGAATGAGCCTTAGTCCTCTGAGAAGGCTTATGTCCCGCTGTCTCATAAGCTAAGCGAATAATGCTCCTCAACCAAAAGGAAGTGGACGAGGCTTTCTGCTCCCTATTCTTCTCAGAATAGACAACAAACAAGGAAGAAGTTTGTCTAAACTCCTTCATAGCCTGAAGATAGAACTTAAAGGCCCGAACCACATCCAAATTATGAAGTAACCGCTCCTTCAAAGAAGAAGGATTAGGACACAGGGAAGGAACCACAATCTCCTGATTGATGTTCGGATCTGAAACAACCTTAGGAAGAAAACCTAACCCAGTACGAAGAACAGCCTTATCAGCATGGAATACTAGGTAAGGGGGCTCACATTGCAAGGTAGCCATCTCAGATACTCTGCACGGCGAGGCAATAGCCAGTAGAAGAAGAACCTTCCAAGACAGTAATTTAATGTCAACTCCATACATAGGCTCAAATGGAGCCTTCTGCAAAACTTTAAGAACAAGATTTAAACTCCAAGGAGGAGCACTAGATCTAAACACAGGCCTGATTCTAGTCAGAGCCTGAACAAAAGACTGGACATCTGGAAGCTCAGTGAGCCTCTTGT
>CAJPDP010451486.1:0-10892 GCA_905336975.1 Bombina variegata variegata
GTTTACTAGTCAGGGAAAAAAGTTACTAGTCAGGATCAGGAAAGAAAATGACTAGTCTTTTCAGTCTTTAATATAAAGCCAAGCTTCTTCCTCATCTGCTGACAATTCTTACTACTCCATGATGATTAGAGTAGTAGCAATTTCAAGCATTCACCCTTCTTTTTAAAAAAAAAAAAAAAATATCTAGAGTTATTTAAGTGACTTTGAAGGACTTAATTAGTTAAAACATTGAATATGCTTCATAGCAAACCTATGACCTATTACAAGAATTAAATATGAGCATTTCTCCCATAAACAATTCCGGCATATGACACAAAAACATAATTTATGCTTACATGAGAAATTCATTTATTTCATGGTGGTGAGAGTCCACGATCCATTATTCCTGGGAATTACTCTTCTCTACCACTAGGAGGAAGCGATGATTCCCAAACCCCAAGAGCCCTATAAAACCCCTTTCACATACCTCGATCTAACATATAGCCAAGTGAGGTAAGAAAAAATATGTGCTAAAGAAAACATTAACCCCAAAAAACAATAAGGGCAAGGTTTCACAGACTCACCACCATGAAAGAAATTAATTTATCAGGTAAACATAAATTTTGTTTTCTTTCATACAGGTGGTGAGAGTCCACAATCCATTACTCCTGGGAACTAATACCCAAGCTGTGGAGTCCACAGGTAATAACATAAAGGGAGGGATTTAAAACATTTTTTTTTTACTGAGAAAATAAATCAACTCCAATAAAGTAAAAAAATATTTTTTATTTTAAAAAGGCACAGCTGCCTGAAGAACCTTTCTACTAAAGACTGCTTCATAAGAAGCAAAAACATCAAAATGGTAGCATTTTGTAAACGTATGCAAAGAAGACCAAGTAGCTGCCTTGCAAATATGGTCAACTGAAGCCTCATTCTTGTAAGATCCAAGAAGTGCTAACTGACCTAGTAGAATGAGCAGTAATGTGTTGCAGTGGAGGCTGACCTGCCTCCAAGTAACCTTTGTGAATCAGAAGCTTCAACTAAGAGGCCAAAGAAACAGCAGAAATTACTGACCCTTCCTAGGACCAGAAAAATGAATGAACAAACTAGAAGTTTTTCTAATGTCCTTAGTAGCATCAATGTAGTATTCCAATGCCCTAACAACATCCGACAAATGCAAAGATCTCTCTGAAGCATTGTTAGGATTAGGACACAAAGAAGGAACAACTATATCTCTGCTAAAAATCTAATGAAGTCCATAAAACTGCCTTATCCTGATAAAAAATCAGATAAGGGAGGGGGCGGAGCCTACTCTCAAAGCGGCAGGACGCGTCTCTGTGAAGCTCCGGAGGTTTGAGGAGTTTTTTTACAGTTTACCTGCAGCAAATCCATAATATTTTATATATTCCTAAGAGCTCTTTATATCTGGAAGCTGATAGATCCTCAAGATTGGAGATCTGACTGTGCTCCCGCCTATGCTCTTTGAGACAGCTATGTGACGGACTTTCTCACAGCATGGAAGCCATTTTGTGTCTTGCTGAGTAACTGCAGCATATCGATCTAAAGCCACAAATTCTGTGTGAACCGAGAAGCATAGGTCTGGGGCTGCCGCATTCTAACCCCCCCCCAAACTCTGGGGTTACGATATCCTGAATTAGGATAAACTTCTGAATAGAGGGAACCATCTACTCTAATACTGAACTTAGAAATACCTCCCAAAACGACATACTAATATTTCCTATTTAAAATGGAAGGACTTAACAGATGGGAGCGGCGGATTACCCGACTTTTGAGCGATCACTTCCAAAGTCTGGAGGAGGAGCTGTGCAGGCTGCTTGTGATCCCGCAGCATGGTTCAGGTACTCATCTGGCGACAACGGCCGCACAGTAAGGGATCCTCATGGTGGATTTTTTCTCCCCACGGCAGATCTGCCTGGTGAAGAAGCCCCCTATTCTTATGCCCAGATGGATTGCTTGAGGGCAGTTGGTGATAGTCCTACTGATGTTCCGGCACCCCAGGCTGAGAGATCTGTACTAACAGGAGCCCTATCTAACACTCTTGCTTTGCTGTTGACCGCCCATATACTGCTACTGTCTGAGTCTTCAGGGAAAATGGAGACTCTCCCTGACCCACTGCAGGATCGCCTCTCCCTGTCAAGCACCTCTGGGGCAGCTAACATTGATTCCGAGAGGAAGATCCCTTTTGAACCCCCAATACCGGAGCTCTCTTACATAGTCAGAGGGGTTGATCTTGCTTGTTCACTTACAGAGCCGGAGACCACATACCTACCCTCTGTGATTGTCACCCGACGTGGATCGTCAACTTTAGTTGATACTGGGGCAAAACCGGGAGCAGAACTAGGTTGTTTCCCTGAGAGATAAATCCTTTCGGTCACATTGAGCCCATGGGGCCGGCAAATCTTTTTCGTAGGACACAGTACTATAGATGCGCTCTCTGGCACCCAAGACGATCGACACAGAGTGGGTTAAGTAGGAGACAAAGACTATTCCATACCTCAGGACTGGGATTACAAAATTAGAATACCGCTACAGTGAACTCTTATTATCACTAAGCGACATCCCTGTTAGAGTGAGTCCGAGTGTAAATTAAACAGCTATTATTCGTATGATGATTATGTGTCTGAGATAACATTATTGGCTATAGAACGACTCTATCATTCTGTTCCTAAACTTAGTTTAAGCCTCTTTGATTTAGTGCTGTTAAGCACCCTATGTTAATCATTTGTTCATCGTTTTTTGCTAACATGCTTTTTTTTTACTCTCTTAATATATGTGCCTGTCAGAGTTAAGTCTGTTCGGTTCTAAAGTTAAAGTTTGTTATGGCTCACCAGGATAAATTTACAATCAAGTAACACTTCTGGCCAACTAGATAAATTAGATTTTTGTTCGTACTGTTTGGGACTAGATGTATTAACTCCTGTTTGTTGTACCTACATTAATGTTTGAATATCCACATTTAAGAAAGACATTGTATAACCAAATTCAAAATGTTAGACTGTTGGGGGTACTATGTGTAAACCTTTTTATTCTATTTATTAATTGGCTTCAGGTCATCTTTTTCAGGCTAATTTGACATATACCTCAATGTATTATTAGGTAGGCCTTGGCTATTTCATTCTTCTCTCCCTATCTGGGTCCAGTAATATACAGCACCCTATGGCATCTCATTAACGCACTACTTTATTTCAGGATTGTAGAAATGATTGAAGCAGTTAGAACTTAAGCCACAATCTCCTACACATAGGGCGCAATGATTTGACTAATGTTAGGCCCTTGACTGTCTCGTAGTGTGGGTAAAGTCTCTTGAGTGGTCGTTCCACCTCATTGTGTCTTTGTGGTGTGCTGCTGGTGGCCTGGGCAGCGCACCGCAGACATATTTAAAATACCACTATTCTCACATTAGTAGACTATGGCCCGCTTATAAGATTGAAGGATACCCTGATTACTCACACTCCCCACTGATGCTGTAGTGGTTTATATACATAAAGACTTAGAAAAGCTATATGCCCTAGCCTACCTGCACTTATGATTGCGTAATAAGATGAGCTTTTATGACAGTATGTTGTTGCTTTCTCTTCCTAGTGCTATTTACACTTGCATCCTGCTCTAGTTGACCTGTCTAAACTACCACTAATGATGGTTCCTTTCTCATTGTACTATTTCATTTTAGATATTGGGTCCAAAAGTGGCCCTTTCTCTCTTTTTCCCTCATATTCCCCTTTTTAATTTCATAAGGTGGTCCATGGTCCAAGAGTGGCCATCATATTTCAATATGGGGTAATTACCTATTACTTAGTTTTGATGTATAAAGAGATATAGTTTGAAATCATACTAAAAATGAAGTTTTGTATTGTTTACATACACACAACAATTTTACTTATGAAAGATAATTTTGACATGTTTTACTTTGTTTCTGAATCTGTACATTAATTACTGCATGATGATTGTATATGTAACATTCAATCCTCAATAAAAAATTAAATATAAAAAAATCAGATAAGGAGGATTACAAGAAAGAGCAGATAACTCAGAAACTCTTCTAGCAGAAGAAATAGTCACAAAAAAACAATGTTTTCCAAGAAAATAGTTTAATTTCCACCTTATGCATAGGCTCAAAAGGAGGAGCCTGCAAAACTCTAAACACCAAGTTAAGATTCCATGGTGGAGGTTTCTATCACATAATCAGAGAAACCCCTATGTCTAAGGACTATATGTTCAATTTCCATGCCATCAAGTTCAGAGACTTAAAATTCGGATGGAAAAACGGACCTTGAGATAGAAACTGGACATCTGAACCAGATCTGTATACCAAAGCCTGAGAGGCCATGCTGGGGCAATCAGGATTACTGAAGACTTATCTAGGCTTATCTTGGAAATCACTCTGGCAAGAACCAGAGGAGGTGACCAAGGAACTGCTAGAGCATCCACTAACTCTGCTGAGGATCCCTGGAACTCTCAGAGTACTTGGTACATTTGTTGTTCAAACGAGAAACCATCAGATCTATCTCTGGTAGACCCCGAAGATCTTCAATCTGATTGAACACATCCTGGTGAAGAGACAACTCCCCTGGATGTAGACATTGACGACTGAGTAAGCCTGCCTCCCAGTTATTTACCCCTGTAATATGAATTGCAGAGACAAGACAGTAATTGGTCTCTGTCCATGAGAGAATTCAAGTCACCTCCATCATTGCGAGGGAATGGTGAACATAAGCTACTGCTGTGACATTGTCTGCCTGGAAACAGAGAAGAGACTCTTGTTTCAACAGAGGCCAAGCATGAAAAACCCTAAACATTTATTGGTAACCTCGCCTTCCAAGGATCCCTAAATTCCCTGTGCTCTCAGAGACCCCCAAACAGTTCTCCAACCGGAAAGACTTGCATCTGTAGTGATCATAGTCCAGGGAGGATGAGCAAAAGAAGCCTTCTGAATAATAAACTGATGATCCAGCCAGTACAAGTCAGAGACTGACTTGTACTGGTATCCAAAATTATCCTTGAAGATATCTGAGTATAATTACCATTCACGCAGCATACAAAGTTTAAGAGTCCTCATGTGAAAATGTGCAGACGGAATTGCATCTGAAGCTGCAATTATGAGACCTAGGACTTTCATACAAAGAGCAACCAAAGGAAAAAAGAGAGACTGAAGGTTCAGGCAATCTGACACCAATTTTAACCTTCTCTGGTCTGTTAGAGAAAGATTAATGGAGATTGAATCTATATAAAAACCCCAAAAATATACTTTTGTTTCAGGAACCAAATAACTTTTTGGAAAATCAATCCTCCAACTGTGCTGTTAATTCTGCTAAAGGAAAAGACTTGTCGTCCAGGTATGGAATCACTGCAATACCCTGAGACCTGATCACAGACAAAAGGGCACCTAGATCCTTTGTGAATATTCTTAGATCTGTAACCAGACCAAATGGTAGAGCAACAAACTGAAAATGCCTGTGCAGAAAAGTAAACCTCAGAAACTGGAAATGGTCTCTGTGAATTGGAACATGAAGGTAAGCATCCTTTAAACCTATTGTGGACAATTGACCTTGCTGAACAAAAGGCAGAATATTCAGAATAGTTTCCATTTTGAAAGATGGAACCTTTTACAAACTTATTCAGAGCTTTCAGATCCAGAACTGGTCTGAAAGTACCTTCCTTCTTCAGAACAATGAAGAGATTTGAATAAAATCCCATCCCCTGTTCCTGCCAAAGGAACTGGAACAATAACTCCCATAGCTTCCAGATCTGAGACAGACTTGAACAAAACTTCACCTTTTACAGGATTCCTTGGAACATTGGACAGAAAGAAAATCCTCTAGGAAGCCTTGTTCTGAATCCTATTTGATACCCCTGAGAAACTATTTTCAGAACCCAGGGATCTGACACAGACTGAAACCAAACTTCCTGAAAGAGGCTAAATCTGCCCCCTACCAGAACTTCTGGATCGGGGCCACACCTTTGTGCAGTCTTGGTAGTAGGGATATATTTCTTACCCTGCTTTGACATGTTCCAGTTAGCACTAGGTCTCCAGACTGAACCAGAGGAGCCTTACTTCTGAGCACAGGAGTTAATCCTTTGTTCCTTATTCTGCCAAAAGGAACAAAAACAATTAGAAGCTTTAGATTTCCCTCTAGACTTTTTGTCCTGAGGAAGAAAAGCCCCTTTACCTCCAGTAACAGTAGATATTATAGAATCTAAATCAGAACTAAACAACTTCTTTCCCTAAAAGGAAAGATATAATAATCTGGATTTTGACACTGTATCAGCAGACCAGGATTTAAGCCATAAGGCTCTTATGGCAAGAACTACCAAATACATGTCTTTGACATTAATCTTCATAATATCAAATACAGCATCACAAATGAAAGAATTTGAACTTTTGAGTTAACCCAAAAGAAAACCCAAAAGATTTGCACTAGCAAAGTCATCAGAGTACTGTTCTGAAGACTAGACAATCAGTAAGAAGAAGCAGTAGCAATAGAAATAGGTAGCCTGAGCAAAGAAATACCGTGCTTGTAAAAAGGCCTTTCTATGATAGACTAAATGGTCTTTAAAAGAAGTACTGCCTTCCAAAGTAATAGTAGTGCTTTTAGCCAGAGTGGAAATGGCCCCATCAACCGTGGGAATTGTTTCCCACAAGTCAATATTAGCAACAGGTAAAGGATATAACCTTTTAAACATTGCAAAAGGAGTAAATGCATTACCTGGCTTAGACCATTCCCTACAGAGATCATGTCAGAGGCCGCATCAGGAATAGGAAAAACCTCAGGGAGATTAACAACAATCAATTAATTGAATTTAAATTATTACAAAGCTTATCATCAGAAACTTTAGGATCTTTAACCTTTAAAGTAATTAAGACCTCCTTTAAAAGAGAACAAATATGTTCAACTTTAAACAAAAAAGAGGAAATATCAGGTTCAACATCTTTTTAAGATTCCTCATCACCAGGAGAAACTTCACCATCAGAAGACATAACAGTATCCCTGGTTGCAGGGCACATAGAACTTGTAGAAGTTAAAATTTGAACTGAGCTTTTATGTTTGTTTGAAGGCGGGAGAGCAGCCAGTGCCTCAGAAACTGTAGCCTTAAAACACTGAGATGGTCCACAGCACTATAGTAAAAGTGTTCACTTTATTGGCAATAGTTTAAAACGAATAAGTGATGTTTCTGGATCTTCCGCTTAATCATTAATGTATGATTAAGAGGGAGAGCCCGAAACGTCACTTATTAGTTTTAAACTGTTGCCAATAAAGTGAACACTTTTACTATAGTGATGTGGACCCTCTCAGTGTTTTATTATTACTTGGGGGAAAAGGCAGTACCCCTGGTCTTCACGTGCACTGCTGTATCACCTTTAGAAACTGTAGCCTTGATAATATTTTTCACAGTAGGTAAAACTATTTCAGTATTCTCCTGTAATGAACAAACAGAAGGTGTGTTAATACCCAAAGAAACAGCATTAGGTTGGTCTGATTATATTAATAATTCTAAACATGAGTCACATAAATGAGCTGGAGAAGGCACCTTAGCTTTTTTACAATAAGCACACCTAATAATAATAGAAAGGTGTTCAGGGGACTCCGTTTATTGGGAAGATTTAGGGACAAAATCAGACTGCTCCATTATAGCATATTGCAAAGCAATGCAATAAACACTATAAACCCCTTAAAAAGCTGTTGAGGTATGGGAATCACTTACCCCCTCCCAAGTATCTTTTAAAATAAACTCACAGGTACAATGCACGCTAAGCCGAACTGCAAAACAAAAGCAGGAGACATTAACATAATATCCGAAGGGCAGATAATGCTCATCAGAGAGAATTAACGCCAAAAACCCAGCTATAAGGAATTTAGCGCTCCAAAAACCCAACGTGCACATTGCTGAGGCTGGACATGCGTAAAACAGCTGACATGCAAAAGAAGTATAGAAAGCCTAAAGGGACCTGCGCTTACCCGACAATCGTTAACCCACCTTGTGCAACCGCGATGCACGCAAATCAAGAAGCCAATGCGCAAAATTCAAACTAAGTAGGCCAAAAAAGCTGACACATGCAAAAAAGCAAGGGAATTAGTGTAAAGGATTCTGCCCCAGGGCCATATATATTAGCAAATATATATACAAACTAAAAAAGTGCTTATAACACAGCTATAGAGTGTCTAAAATGTTTAATAAATTATACTTACCAATAGACACATGTCCAACAGCAAATAAGCAGCAGGCAGTCAAACCAGTACAGAAACATATCACCAGTTGTTATGGACTAGCAGTATATTGTAGATCTATAAAGGGAGGAAAAGGCTTTACGACCAATTATAGATTGTTTATGAAAAATTTCCCATGAGGTAAAAAAAATCACAAACCATAGCCCTTATACATCCCTCTGACACGCACTGTACTTTGAGGGACAACCAGGCCTCAATATAGAATGAAAACCCCTCTCTCTCTCTCTCTCTCTCTCAAGAATCAAATGCACATCTTCATTCTTCAACTACCTGAGATATGTGTGTGGTGGGAGGGGTTTTATAGAGCTCTTGGAGTTTGGGAATTTTAGCCTCCTCCTAGAGGTAGAGAATAGTATTTCCCACAAATAATGGATCATGGACTCTCATCACCTGTATGAAAGAAAAGAAGATTTTGGATTAGCAAAGATATTAGGCAACTGCAAAAAATGTTTAATTTGAACTAATTTTGTCTAATATAAACAAATTAATGACATATTACAAAATGCAAATTATCTTAAAAGACAACATCAAGAAATTTTTGTGCAAAGGTATAAAATGATAATGTTGAAAGCTTAAATATCAGAACATCTGGATAAAGATCTTCTGAAACAAATCTAACTACAGAAACCTGTACAGTACTTTAAAGAAAAACAATGGATAGTTTGGTCTTTTTTTAAAAGGGGATTTTCAAAATAGTATAACTTTTGAATGGATACACTAATTGATAGCAGTTTAAAAAAATATTTGAATATATTACTAACCCAGAAATGTGTAGTAAATCAACAAACGAACAGTATTTGAGTTACTTAAAAACTTTTTCAACAAAGCCATAGGATGATGTTTAGACAAAGCTACAGTGAATCTTCATCACATTTGACATGATATAATGTGATAATCTTCATTAGGTTTTTCCAGCTTTGTTTGATGAAAAACATCAGCAGTAGGTATAGAGGTTTAAAACTCTAAAGGGGGGCTATTTTGATGGTGCTCAATAACCAGTTGAAATAACTTATGAAATGTGTTTTTAATACCAAATCTAAATAACTTTTATATCAAATTAAAATCTGAGATCTTTAACATTATGCAGATACTGCATTTCTGATTTTTCAATTATCAATTTATGGGATATGTATAGTTTTAGGTGCTGTCCAGAGAGATGGACAGTAAAAATTAGCCTAGATGGAATAAATGTCTCCTAAATATGAATCTATTAACACCAGAAAGAGGCAAAGGCATTTCCCCTGTGTATGCAAGATCAACACTATACGTCTCTATGTTGTGTCAGTATACAAAGGAAAATTACAAAAGAGATTAACTAGAGTGTAAGCTTTTCTGAGCAGACCTTGTATTGTCAAGTCTAATTGTATTGTGTTGTTTACCCCAATAATCTCAGCTCAATTTTTGTGCATGTTTTAAGGGCAAGAAAACAAAAAAATGCACTGAAAATTAAGGTTGAAAAAAGTTGGCTTATAAACACATTTAACCTGTCTCTGTAATGATCTAATTATCTATGTTATGCCATTATGGACTTTAAAACCCCTAAGACAGCTCAGGAGATAGAGTATGTGACTTGTAGGTTGAAATTTACATGATTCACATAGGTAATTAATATTTTAATAGTAATCTTCTTCTAGTGAAATTAATCATTGTTTTAATTATGTATTGTAGCAAAATAGGTAAAGGCCCTTTTAAATTTATATTGTGTCCCTTTAAAATAAAAAAAACTGAGAAATTGAAAGGGAAAAAGCAGGGAAATTCATGGTTCCAGCTTTTTCTTACTTAAAATGTAAACTCCTCCAAATAAAATTGTTAAATAAAGAGCACTTATGTGTGTGGGGGTCAGCATTTTGAAATCTGCAGTATGCACTCCAGCCTGTCTGGGAGTAGTAAAAAATTATTTTACAAAAGTAAAGTACATGAAAGATAAAAAAAAAATTAAAATATAGTGCAAAGTTTTTTGTTTTGAGTAAAAACAATTTAGGAATAAATCTATTTCATGCATTTAAATATTCTGAATATTATGTATACTGTATATGTATAGATATATGAATATGTAAAATTTGAAAATAGAATTTTGCATCAAACACTATAGATAGATAGATATGGGGTGGAAAAAAGATCACTATAGTTTTTAGTCAGAGGGTCAAATTTACTTGCCCAGAGGGAAAAGTTACTGGTCCACTCAATGTTAAACATAGGAAAAAGACTAAATATTTACTTGTCCTCAGTTTCCTACTTAGGGCTAGATTACGAGTGGAGCGTTATTTATTGCTCCCGCTTGGACGTTAACTCCGTTAGAAGTAAGCTTTTTGCGTGCATTGGGTAGCGTGCGTACTAAAAGTTTAAAGTAAAAAGTTTTCACTCTTGAGCTAAGTCAATACGTGCAAAAAGCCGAACATCGAATATCGCAATTGCGTTAAAGGGACATAATACTCATATGCTAAATCACTTGAAACTGATGCAGTATAACTGTAAAAAACTGACAGGAAAATATCACCTGAGCATCTCTATGAAAAAAAAGATGATATTTTACCTCACAATTTCCTTAGCTCAGCAGAGTAAGTTCTGTGTAAAAAAATATACTTCAGCTGTTGCTCAGCTGTGGGTAAAAAAAAAAAAATGAAGAAATGAACAGCAGCCAATCAGCATCAGCAGTGCTGAGGTCAT
>CAJPDP010451881.1:0-11240 GCA_905336975.1 Bombina variegata variegata
CCCCCTAGCTGTCAAACCAGCAGCACACACATGAATTAATGCACGTAGCAACTAAGTCAAAAGTTAACCCTTAAGTTGCTGCGTGCTTAAGCAGCCCTCCACTTTCCTAAGGGTAAAACTTTTCATTTTCTACTAGGTAATAACAATTCCAATACCAACATAAATTACCCAAAATAATCACTCAGAAACCAGTTATGAGAGGAAACCGCTTCCCCCTCTGGGGACAGAGGTTGCATTTATTTTAAACAACAACTTATTAACTTGCATAACATAAATAACTTAACGTTGGCTTGAAAGATCTTTCCTGTCCTACAACTCCTAAGTAAGGGGTGCGACTGCCCTAAAGGAATGGGGGCGCCCCCATTCCGTCAGCCTGGTAGGCTTGTCAGGAGGGATCATGCAGGGAGCCACCAAGCGTCAGCCCTTGAGGCTGGCGTTGAATGTGCTCTACGTTTCCCCCTCCTCTTTTTTCCTGCCAGGCTGAGCGTACCGCTGATTTGTCGCACCCCGCTGCCGCCGCCACAGAACGCATGACGCCATGCTCCTACAATTAAGACTGGAGTTGAGGGATCCCCAAACTACTAAGACAATGGTTCCTCAGCCAAAAGACTATTAGTTCCGAAGAAGGGTCCCTAAAAGCAAAACTACAGCACTCTGGGCTTACCAAAGTCCAAATGAAAATTCAGCCCCCAGCCAAAGTGAGACTATTGCCGGCATCTCCACTGCATGCTGTCAACTGCAACACTTCATCCATAACTGGCATCCAAACTACCTGTAACTTGGGAAGGAAGACAAAAACAGGTTTGTGACTACTTTCTGTCTGCAGTCAGTAATATAGGCTCTGCAACTCCCCCGCCCCCCAGCTGCAAGATTAGCTAATACACCTACACAAACACCTAGCAGCTCAGACAAAAGTTAGTCCTTAAATTGTGGTGTGCTTAATTAGCCCTCCACTTTCCTAAGGGTAAAAATTTTCCTTTCCCACTAGGTGATAACAATTACCATACCAACATAATACCCCAAAATAATCACTCAGACACAAGTTATGGGGGAAAATCCCTTCCCCCTCCAGGGACAGAGGTTGCAGTTATTTAAAACAACAACTTATTATTAACTTGCATAACTTAAATAACTTAACGTTGGCCGGCAAGATCTTCCCTGTCCTACAACTCCTAAGTAAGGGGTGCAACTGCCCTAAAGGAATGGGGGCACCCCCATTCCATCAGCCTGGTGGGCTTGTCAGGAGGTATTATGCAGAGAGCCACTGAGCAATGTATCTACGTGTCCCCCTAATCTTTCACCCTGCCAGGCTGAGCCTACCGCTGATTTGTCATACCCCGCTGCTGCCACCGAAAGAGGACAAGGGACTCTTTCCGCCATTAAACACAAAGGGAACAACGATTGTTTTGCAAAAATAAATCAGTACCCCTATCTGAAAGGTGGATCTCGACCCCACGGAAGAGTCCAGGGCAGTCAATCTTAATGTTCTCATGGGTGATCACCTCTCCTCCGGCCGCTAATACTGCTCTGCCTACGTCCCTATTAAGCTTCCTCTTCACTCTGAATCCTGCCTTACGTGAACTCATGTGTCTCCACACGTTAAGAGAAATAACGTATAACCAGATCAACTTAACCCCGGGAAACTGAGCTGACAACCATCTAATATCTGATAACCTGACGCTAGCTAAACCACCCACGGGCATAGTCCCAACATCATTTCCTCCTAAGTGTAAAACAATCACATGGAGGTGGCACCACCTCCTTCTGGCTTCTGCCACCTGCGTCAGCAAGGCCGACCACTTCATTTCTCACTTTCCCAGCCATCAAATGCATAGTCTTTGCGCCAGCAAACCCAACTTTAAACCTCCTGCACTGGACGCAACTCACAGCGCAGCCCAATGGACATAAGAATGTCCCAAAATCCATACTCTCTTGCACGGCAGCCTCATACCTGCAACAACATAAAAAATTAAACCCTGGCATCCAAAAACAACAATATCAAAAACAAAGCCATGAACCACAGAACTGAACAACTTCAGACGTCCACTTGCTTCAAAAGGCCTAATGTAATTTTTTTAAACCTAGCTGATGTCCACCTGCCAAATGCCTTAATTTCCCCTTCTGACAAAGCCGCATCCGTGACAGAGCCAATCCGAAAATAATTTGGAGCTACTACTAAAGTATTCCACCACAAGCTTGTAACAACCCTATTCAACACTACTCTAAACTGAAACCTAGATAGGAAAGACCCATCCTGATGTACTAGAAACACACCTTCCACCCCTGGGCTTAGTTCTAGGAGCCTATGGCACAACCGGACTGGGAAAATAGATGGCTCCACCTGCAAAAGCAAATTGAGCCATCTACCCTTTCCCATCTGATCAGTTTTGGAGCGTGCTACCAACAACAAAACCGCCCCCTTATCTAATCTAACATGAACTATAAGCAGCGCTGACCCTGCCAAACACTTTTAAAGTGCTTCCAAATCACTAATTCACAGCGCAGCAAAATATGCTAGGGAAAAAGCTGTAGCAAAGAGGACGACTTCGTACGCTGAACTACAAATCGCCTGGAGGGCATATAAATACATATGTACACATATAAATATACACATATAAATACATATGTACACATATAAATACATATGTACACATATAAATACATATGTACACATATAAATACATATATACACACCTATATGTATATATATATATATATACATACACATACTTAGACATATCTATGTATGTTTCTCTGTGTTAAAGCCCTTTGCTTGCAATCCATTTTTTTTTTAGCACCTGAGAGCTCATATCTTTGAGCCCTTATAACTTATTATTGCAATTTTTTAAAATATTTATTATTAGATAGTGTTTTTATGAATGTAACTTTACTTTTAAATATATTTTTAATGTTTTTATGTGCAACTTTGTAGTCAAGTTAACAGTTAACCAGTAATATGCATGCTACTTCCGATGTGTACAAAAAGACGCGATAAACCCCTTTTCACTCATGCTCAACTGTTAGCACGCCACTCGTAATCTAAACCATAATTTGCGAGAAAAAAACTGTGAGATCTGTGGGGTGAAAATGTTTCCAGAATTATGCTGGGATTTGAGAGAAAATATCATATATGCCCATGTTCATTCCATGCTCAGCCCATTTTTACGAAAAAACAACGATTACACTTTGTATTTTGTAATGAATTTCTATGTGTTTTTTGCACATCCAGCGCACTTAAGTTACGATCTATGCTTTGCATATTTTTATTTTTTTTTATATTTTTTTTTTTTTTTTTTTTTTTAAGTTTCATAAGAGCTTTATTGAAAAGATTTGAGGTTTCACATAGGTTGAAATATCATATCCAAATGATTTAAATTTTTTCAAAACATGAGTTATCACAACATGAGGCTAGCTATGCAGATTACCAAGTGGAAATATAGTGCCAGTGTAAACAGTTAACTATTACTTCCGGAATGAGTAGGTATGTGAGTCACGTCTAGGAAACCTTGGTTTGTGCCCCTCTATCAGTGACCACTTTTGGGTCATAAAACTTGACTAAAAGTGATGAACATGGGGGAATATTTACTCATAACTAAACAAAACTGTCAATGAAAAATTGTAATCATGAGGTCTAAGTCCTTTTCAGGACTTTGCCATTCAATTAAAATTGTGTTAATGTGTGAATGTGCACTAAGCATATTGCGTTTTGAAAACTAGGTCAGCCTCGGCATGACTCTTTCTTCATGCACACCCTGCCCTGTTTAAAATTATCCCACCTAACTAGCTGTGAGTGTCGTCGCCTCAAGCAAGAGTGGATGGATGAGGGGTGAGGTTCCAAGGGTGGGGGGAGGGAGAAAGAGCAAGAGAGTATTCTAATATGTTACGTATATATCCTCCTGTTAAGGGTGTTAGAGTCGTGATTAATTTTTCCAGATGCTGAGCATCCTTTCATGTATCTCCACTGTGCCGTTTCTGAGATAATGGTATCGCTCTTATTGCAGGAGTGTATCTGCCTGTCTTTCCCACTCTAAAAAGGTGGGAACTTTGTCTTCCAGTGTCTAGGGATAAAAATTGTCGCGCTGCTTATCAGTGTCAGCAAGAGCTTATGTTTTGACAATTCTTTTAGGTGCGGAAGGCCTGAGAAAAGTAGGGTCTCTAGGGACTATAACTTCCAATATCTTGCATATATGTGTTATGAGATCTGTCCAGAACTGTTGTAGTCGTGGGCAATCCCACCAGATATGCAGTATGGTACCTTAATCCATGAAGCCCCTCCAGCACCTACCCGATGAGGATGGGTATATGATTTTAAGTATGCTCGGGGTGAGGTACCACCTAGTCAAATATTTGAGGTTAGTCTCCTGAACCTGTGCCAAGATGGAAGCAGATTTGGTGTTAATAAATATGCCTTTCCAAGCGCTCAGTGTTCGTTCTAGCTTCAAGTCTCTACCCCAAGCCCTTGTGTATGTCAGGAGATGGTCTGTCTCATATACTAGTAACTTCTTGTATAAGATAGATATCAGAAGCGAATGAGGATGTTTTGCTATGCAAAGCTTTTCAAAATCGGTCAGCTGCCTCATGAGTGAATCCTTATGTTTGTGGGTGTTTATATAATGATTTATCTGAGTGTAGGCCAACCAATTCAAGGGTGGTTCCACGCCTGTGATATCCTCCCAATATTTTAACTTGTGTTGAGCCGTCAAGTGGAATATCGTGTTCAGTTCCCCTGACTGGTCTGTTTGTGAGTGTCTCCTCGCTATGTTCAAAGGAAGGTCTGGGTTCCCCCAGTCATTGGAGATACTAAAGTTGTAATATGTGTGGAGGTGTTTATAACCTTGTCCCATACAGTGAAGAATTCCCTAAGAAGGGGGTATCTCTCTATTATGTGGGGCCTATGTTTTTTTGGTAGCCACGCTATATGTCCAGAGTTGTTTGTGTGCAAGATGGCTCTGTCCATCGGAACCCAGTGCTTTATTGCATCATTGGTACACCATTCTACAAGTCTCTGTAACATAATAGCCTGTCGATATGTCTGTATGTTAGGTACGCCCAGCCTCCCCTCCTCCTTTGGTAAGTATAACATCTGCTTATTAATTCTCGGTTTTATGCCGTTCCATATATATGTCTCAAGTGTGTTTTGAAGTTTTGTAATATAGTCTAACGGCAATGGTACCGGAAGTGTTTGTAGAATATAAAGAATTTTGGTTAATACAATCATCTTAATTACGCTTATTCTGCCCAGCCATGATAACTTTTTATTCTTCCAATTAGAAAGGTCACAAACAAGTGTCCTCTCCAGTTGTTTGTAATTGACCTCGATCACTATATCCGGGTCTGCCAACAGAAAAACCCCTAGGAATTTCCTTCTGTCTGGCTGCTTTCTTAATGGGCATGCTAATATTAGCTGGGGCAATTTTTCCTCCGGTAATGATACATTTAGAACTTCTAATTTATTGAGATTTAATAGGAAGTTGGATTGATTTCCATATTCCTAGATTAGATTAATAGCCTGTGGGAGGGACGTTTTGGGTTTCGTAAGCGTTAACAAGATATCGTCCGCGTACATTGCCAATTTGTGTTCTGTACTACCTATCGTGATACCTACAACTCGGGGGTTCGGCGAATCTTGAGGGCCAGGATTTCTATGTATAATGCAAACAAAATTGGTGAGAGGGGACATCCCTGTCTGGTGCCATTTGTTATTGTAAAACTCTTGGACAGAAGGCCGTTAACCTTAACTTTAGCTGTTGGCTTAGTATAGAAAGAAAAGATCATCTCTATGAACGCCTTACCAAAGCCCAGTTTTGACAGGGTGGCCCTGAGGAAGGACCATTTCACCCTGTCAAAAGCCTTTTCGGCATACATGGATGTAAGTGTCAGTGGTATCCCATTGTCTTTTGCATAAGAGATAATCTGCAGAACCTTAAGGGTGTTGTCCCTGGCCTCTCAGCCTGGAACAAAGCCCACTTGATCCGGGTTTATTAGTGTCGGGAGAATTTTGTTTATACGAATGGCCAATATTTTTGCATAAATTTTTACATCAGAGTTGAGCAATGAGATTGGGCGAAAATTCTCGGGCTTATCCGGTGTTTTACCCGGCTTTGGAAGGACTGTGATGCGCGCTTCCAGTAGGGTTTGTGAAACCCCCTTTTGTATTATATGTGTCTGCTAAGTACGGTATCAGTAATGCCGAGAATTTTTTATAATAGGCGATACCAAAACTGTCTGGACCAGGGCTTTTTCCCGTCGGTGTGTCTTTTATTGCTATGGATATTTCATCATGTGATATGGGTGCCGCTAAGTGTTCTGCTTCCTCCAGGCTAATCCGTGGGGTTTCTAGTTCCTCTAAATAACTGTCAAGCTCCCTCTCTGTATCTCTGTCATGTGTTGTGTTATCTGATTGTGAGGTAGGCATTTGTAGGTTATACAGTGAGAAGTAGTATAGTCTTAGTGTTTCTGCAATTCCCCTACTATCTTCATGCTGCTTCCCTAGCCTGTCCACTATATTCGGAATGTAAGACCTATACTGTTTGCACTTTAAAGCTTTTGCCAAGAGTGCCCCAGGTTTGTTGCCGAATTCAAAATATTGTTGTTTAAGGTGTAATGCCTTTATTTGTGTCTCCTTGAGTTGCATAGACTGAAGCTCATTTCTTACTTGTGTTAGGGAATTGAATGCAGTAATTGAGGTTATGTCTTTCTTATGTTCAGTTTCCCAATAGGCTGTTTGTGCTAGAAGTGTGTTATAGTGTTGCCTAGTCTGTTTACTCTGTTGTGCCTTAAGTTTAATCATCACCCCTCTTATGACAGCTTTATGGGCTTCCCAAATTAGCGAGGGTTTGGACTGCTCCACTTTGTTTAGTCTGAAGTACTCCTCCAGTTCCCTCTCTAATTCTAGCATGATCAATATGTTATTCAACAGATTCTCATCTAAACGCTAAATGTGTGGTATCAACGGCTTCTTTGGCCACTCGAAATCACGCATCACAGGAGCGTGATCTGACCAGGTAATCGGTAAAATGTCTACGCGATATACCTGCGATAAGAGTGCAGGGTCTGTCAAAATGTAGTCCAGTCTAGAGTATGAATGGTGGGGGTGCGAATAAAAAGTATAGTCTCTATCCCTAGGGTGTAATACCCTCCATGTGTCACGCAACATTAGCTGCTGTAGCTTTGTGTTTATGGATTTCCGGACTCTTTTGGGCATGCTGGAGGAGCCGCCGGATGTGTCCACACTCGGGTCTAACAGAGTATTAAAATCCCCTCCCAGGATTACTGCTCCCTTACCAACTTCTAGTATCTTTTGTACCACTGCTTTCAGTGGGGTGTGTTGCTGTTGATTTGGCAAGTATACATTTACTAGGGTCACATATATGTTGTATAACAAACCTACAACCAGTATAAACCTCCCCGTCTTTCTCTACGTGTGTTGGGCGGAATTGTATGGAACCCTTGATCAAAATTCCCACACCCCCTGTCTTGGACGTCCCTGAGGCCAGAAACGTATTTTGGTATCTAGAACTAAGCAACCTTGGCGCCCTCCCTCGCTTGAAATGAGTTTCTTGTATAAAGAGTATATCACCTTCTTGTCTGTATAAATCTTTAAAGGCCAAGGATCTCTTTTCAGGGCTGTTGAGGCCCTTAGCATTTATACTGATAAGGCGCAGTTTGTGCAAGTGTGACTGCCTCTGTAAGGTTTTCATAACTGTATGCAGGTTGGGGGTTGGACTGGGGAAAAAAGGCCTGTAACGGAAGGGCTAGTGTTATTCAGAAAAGGCAAAAGATGGGTAGTCTGCGTGTTTCACAGTGTATTCGACCTCAACCTATATCTCCACGCCTGTCAGATAGAGCAGGGTGTGCAACTGGCAAATAAACCATCACCGTAGGGATCTGGCATCTGGGTTGGTGTTGGGGAATGTTATCCCTTACCCCCAAACCGACATTCTGATAATTATTATGTATGTATGATATATGTATGCCTAAAGCATGTGTCCCGATTGTCCACTGTCATTCGTTTATGATGGCACCATAGCTATAGATATGTATCTAGGGACCGTGGTGCTCAAGGGGCATAACCCCCCGCGCCCCGCTACTGTCGGTCTCTTATGTATTTGTGTTCCCACTAAAGCGTAAAGATTTAAGAGATCCCTGGGGCTGTGGAATATTTAATGCAGTTGGTAGGGTCTATACCATGTGCCTTATGTTTGTTTTAAGAGAGAGGGTGTGGACACCATAAGTGTACCAGCAGGTTAAGGACATATCTACTTCATTCCATAACATACCGAATTCAAAACTTCAAACAGTAAAATCTACAAAACATATAACAGATATCAACATTTTAGTCTGTTACCTCCCTTTCCAAGTTCTCTTTGTCCTATAAAGTGTATCTGTGCCCTACATCGTCTTATGACCCCTTTACCATATTATACAGTTCTTTATTCCTTTACCCAGCAGGGAGATGTTTTGTGGCCGTCCCTTAATGTCCCTGGGTTATACCAGAGTGTGTGCCCTTTCTAATTGTGCGCACTTGTGCTTATTATGTATTCATTATTCTATTGTTTCTAAGTTAGATGTCACCTATAAGGCCGATAAAGCAAACCAACTTGCTCGTCACACTGTGGGTACAATTATTAGGAGCAAGCTAAATTCCCCACTATGGGTAGCGGGGTGCCCATGCAGGCCCCATTGTTCTCGGTCCACAACTATAATCTATTAATTAAGCAGATTTAACATTAAACAAGCATGAACTTTAACAATAAAAACATTTCAACATTACCCATCTATTGACGCACTGTCCTTTTTATGTTCTCAAGTCCACTCTAGCATATTGCAATACTCCTAAAGTTCAGTGACTACAACTCCCACGTGATGCTAGGTTTCCTTAAGAGCTTCTCTCCTTGTAACTGGATTGTCAAGTGCCTTAAGTTTATCCGGTGAGGGTTGTTCTCTGGGTGGGCTGATCCGGATCTGAAATGTCTCACAGAAACATTTCAAATCATCTAGTCCGCTGTATGTTATAGACTTATCACCTTTAGTAGCAGTTATGCTAACCAGGAACCCCCACTTATACTGTATACCTTGAGACCTCAGCACGGAAGTGATAAACTGCAGTTCTCTCCGCTTCTGGAGTGTGGTAGGGCTCAGATCCGCAAATATTTGTATAGGTATTCCCACGTGTGTAAATTGAGGTTTCTGTCTTGCATGGTGTAGAATTTCCTCTTTGTCTTGATGATTCAGGAACTTTATTATAACATCCCTTGGTAGGGCTTTGGGCGATGGCTTTGCTCTGAGAGCCCTGTGTGCCCTTTCCATTACTACTTCTGGGGAGGTGCTGTTGTCCTGAAAAGATTCTGCAAGTATCCCTGCAGGGCGTTGGGGAGAACACTCTCCGGGACCCCCTAATGCGAAGATTATTTCTGCGGCTTCTGTTATCGAGGTCTTCCACTTTCTCAAGTAGATTTTGGATAGTTTCCTCCTGATTGTACATTAACTGTGATAAGTGCTGAACATCTTGAGTCATGATGTTATGGTTTTCTTCTAATGTTACAACAATGTTATCGATCCGTTTTAAGTCCCTCTTCATTTCTTGGAACATATTCCTCATGTCTGCCATAGCTGACTTTATATCCTCTTTTGACACTAGTAACTTAAGATCTTCTCTTGTGATTTCTGTAGTTTGTGTAGATTGTAACGGGGTTGCAGGGGTTACTTCTTGTGCCTCCATTGGTATTTGTGATTCTTGCAGGGTGCCTGATTTTATATGTGTTGTCTTCTCTGATGTTTTCAGGTAGTGACCAATTGTTTTGGATTTGGATTGAGTGTCTGCCTTAGCTGCCCTTTTGGCTGGCATTACCTTTTTTACTGCTTGTTTAGTATCTGCCCAGCAATGATCTGCCTACATGTAATGGGGTGGCAGGGCTTTCTATTACTCCAGTTAAGTGCTACTATATAAAGATGAGGCCTCTTGTGTTTAGGGTCTGTTCAACTGCTCCTCTGCTCAGTCAAAATGAACTGCTTATCAGTGACCCAGTTTTATATAGTTCATCCCTTGCGGTTAGGGAGGATTATAAGGCCCCTTCTATACAGGTTTCTTGTATGTGCCTTAAGTTTATACACTGCGGCCTGCCATGCAGCCCCCTTGACCCTGCTATCTCAGTCTCTTTGTGCCCACTGCTTATTGAATAGATTTCTCTATTGTTATGGGCTAATGGGCACTTAGCGTGCAGCTACTACCTGCTTACTAGGTGTTGCGTCTCTGCTCTGGGCTCCAGGCGCTCTGCAAGGCCCTGTCTCTAACCAGGCGGTTTGCAGGCCATCTCTCTTTAGCTGCATATCTCTGGTATCAGCTAGGTTGCGTAGGAAGTCGCGGGAGTCCTTGTCGCTCGCCAATGTGACCTCTCTCTGACACGGGTGGACTCTGTGGATCTCCCGCTTTACCGCTGTTCAGGCTGTTCTGCTCGCCACCAAAGTCTTTCCAGTGCGTGGTGTGCTGTTGGCCCTGTCTGTGATGCAGGTGGGACTTCAGATTATAGATCCTTGCGAGGACCATAATTACTGCTTAGGCATGATTCTTTTGTGACATATCTGCACAATTTTAACTCATTAATTTGTCGGCTTGGGGGATCAGGGTCTATCTCACTGCGTGGCCAAGCTCCGCCCCCTATTTAAAAAAAAATCTACGCTTTACATATTTAATATGATTTATTCCTATGTAATTTACATACAAATTTTATGTTTTTGCTAAAATATGATGATGAAGATGAACCTTAAGAATCCATTTTTTTCCTGAGTAATTTTGTGTGAATAGTTCAATTATTAGTTTTGTATGAATTTTAAAGTACAATTTTTATTTTGCACTTTTGTAATGTATGCATCTCCTTCCCATACGAATATGCAGTATACACCACTTACCGGGACACCCCGTTTTCAGGGTAAAAAGTGAAGTGCATGTGCAAAACGAGTCAGATCGTTGGGAATGCACCTGTAATCTGCATCACTACCGCAGAATAAACTGTTGATTTGCAAGAAGACCTGGTCTCTTCTGTTTCATTTTTTTTTATATAATTCCACAATGGAAATAGAAGTACTGACCAGCTCAGAGAGCTGTATAGGATCGGGCCCTTAGTCATGGGTGCCGTCATGTTGAAATCTGTCTTTCACTACATTCCAGTTCTAACTTGTTTGCACATGTGCAGTAATTCTCCTTCAGACACTTACAGTGTAACCTAGATTACAAAATGACA
>CAJPDP010452348.1:0-10532 GCA_905336975.1 Bombina variegata variegata
TAACTCTTTCATACAGGTAAAAGCCGTATTTGGTGCCCTTGTTTTAGCCTGTCCGTGTTTCGTAGATAAATCCAAAATCGGGTCTAACGTGGTATTAAGGTCCCCTCCCATTATAAGTGTGCCTTTCCGGTGTTCAAGAACCAAAGAGTAGTTTATGATAGAATCTACGTCTACCTCCAAAAGGGGCATAAACATTGACTAGTGTAATTGGGTTATTAAATAAGAGACCAACTAAAATTAAGATCCTTCCCTCCTTTTTTTTTCCCCCTCAAAATATGAATTCATCAGTTAGTTGTAGTAGGTTATAATGGGTTATCAGAGGTTCCAAGCTCAGTATTTTTTTATTTATATTCTAGAAAAGGTCAGGATGACTTAAATTTTTGTTAATTAGACTACAATGAATGGATTTGTCTACGGAGTTTAAATGTCTATATGCTATTGTATTGTGTTTTTCTGTCTTCAACTCCGTATTCTCAGTCACGAGTGATACTTGAAATGTATGTTTATCTATATCCATGTTATTTCCTGATATGAAAAATAAAGATTAAAAAAAAAAAAAAAGATCCTTCCCTCGGTGTCCGCTATCCTGTTATGTAAATGTTTATGAAAAAGTATGCTTACCCCCTGTTTTTTAATGTGGTATGTGTTATGAAAACCGGTGGGGAAATCTCTTGAAATCAAAGAGGGTTCTGCGCCTGTTACAAAATGAGTTTCCTGCAGGAATATAATGGAATGGGAGTGTTTAGCAAAATGTTTGAGGGCTACGGTACGCTTATTTTGGGAGTTAAGTCCCTTTACGTTCTGTGATATCACCTGTATTCTAGGCACAGTCATGACACTTGTTTAGGGGAATTAATATCATCTGTCGAGGTTGGCTTACCTGATGTAGATAGTGTCACGTAGGTCAGAGGTATCCCCCATGAGCTGATCTTCTAAGCGTAGCTACAGGTGGGAATGAGTAATCAAGGTAGTAGAGAGGACACATTCTCTTAAGCAATTCTCTAAGGGTTACAAGTACACAGATATCAGTAATCAGTACGAATAACATATAATAACAAAAACACAAACAAAACGAATAACATGAAACTCTGTAATTATCAATCATAAAGTTAGAACTAAGCAAGTTCTGCTCAAATTATTACTAAACTACAAGTGGATGGGGGGAAGTAAGGCCGATGGATTTGCCTATCCACTCTATACTGGGTAACAGTTATTCTTTTTTTATCAAACAGTGATAATATTATCAATCAACTGGGTTTGTGTTGTGGAAGCTAGTAAGTCACAGTCAATTGCTTTTTATGAAGACTATAGATAGAAATTGAAATATTTACTACTGACAGTGTTTCAAGGTGGATCCTCAGGGTATCTAGAAGAAGCAGACTCGGATGGTTCTGTGTTTCTTCTCTTCGTGGGCATTGTGGACCAGTTTCTTCTTTGTGGCTTGGGTGCAGATGTTTTTTGTTGGTTTCCACCCTTGGCAGTCTTTGTAAGTTTAGGTAAGGACGGAGGGGCTATATTTTACAAAACTGTTCCAAGTCATCTGGCCCCCGGTAAATATATGTTTTTTCATCCTTCTGGACTTTGATGGCAAAGGGAAAACCCCAGCAGGATGCTATCCCCAGGTCTTGGAGATGCAGTGTGAGAAACCTGGCTTCTTTGCACTTAGCCAGAGTAATCGGGCTGAGATCAGGGTAGATCTGGATAGTGTCCTCTCCAAAAAGTGGTGACGATTTCTTCCTGGCCGCTTGTAACTATTTTTCCTTATCTGTGTATTTGTGACAGCAAAGGATCACATCCCTAGGAGGCATACTGTCGGGAGGTTTAAGCCTCAATGCTCTATGAGCTCTGTCAAGCGTGATAGGCTCCTTTTCAGGGTCCAATAGATATTTAAACAGATTCTGGAGATAGGACGGCAACTGCTGTGGTAAAATCTTCTCTGGGATGCCGCGGATCCTAAGATTCTGGTGACGGCCCCTATTGTCAAGGTCCTCCATTTGCACCTGTAGGTGTTCAATTGCTTCATGCTGAAACTGAAATGCCTGTGTGGTGTTATCAGAGGATTTATTTGTGTCTTCCATTTGCTCTTCCAGCTCAAGCACTCTATCCCCCAGCTCCCGAATATCTTTCTTTACTTCTGCTAAGCCATCTTTGATGGCTCTGCTGACTTGTTGCATGATGGATGAGAGGTCTGCCTTAGTAGATAGTGCTTGCAGGTCAGCCCGTGTTATTGGAGCTGCGTCATCTGTGATAGATATGGTGGCTTGGGATAAGGATTCTTGGTGGTCAGGAATGATTGATCTCATCTCACCTGGTGAGGTCATATCTTGGCTTTTGAAGTATGAATTTAACTTGCCTCCTGTGCTTGTATTACTTTTGGACGATTTTTCTGCCTTATTTTTACTTTTGGAGGCCATTCTGTTAATAGTGATTCACAGGCTGTCTTTCAGAAATGCAGTACGGCTTAATGTTGTAAGCAATAACAGTGTCACCAGCCTCTATAGTTCCCTGACTTAATACCCTGGGTATATGAGTTGTTCCTCAAACTTGCAGTTCTTATTTCTGCAGCGTGTGGATAAACTAGTCTCTTATATGTCGTATAGGCCTACTAGCCCGAGTCACCGTAGAATTGGCAGCCAGAGTTAGCTCTTTCCACAACCGGTAGTAATCCTCAGTCACTACCTATCAATCTAGAGGCATATATTATCATCAGAGCTGCAATGAGGTGTTCCCCGCAAACAGCGGGTAGATGACTGCGCTTGCCTCTGGTATTCTCTGCCTTCACAGTCTATGGGTTGAACTGCGTCACAGCACTCACCAGTTACGGGCCTTCCGTGTGGTGTTATTTACAGGCCACTGTGTAAAAGTTCGGATGTCGGCTCTGCAGAGATAAGGTCGCTCCGGTGTAAGTTGCTCACTGTGATTGTGTCTGCAGTTTTATTCCGGGTGGTCCGTGTCTCTTCATCCCTGCTTCATATTTTCTGTACACACCGTGTAGGCCTCATACAGCAACCAGTATTTATTATTCATGTAGATTTCTTAACCGGAGGTTATACATATACCTAGCTTCCTGGTATATTCTGAGCAATTATATAACCCAGTGATGGTCAGTTATGAGTCATATAATGCCCATTTAGAGTGATCTTAGCCGGAGCTCCGATTCAGTGCGACCATTTCCTTTGCTGGTCGGCTCCGCCCCAGATTGCCTTAATTTTACTGAACTCTGCCTGTCTGACTACTCTGACTGTTTAACCCTTGAATTGCTGAATTGCCTTATTATTGCTGAACTCTGCCTGTTTAGCCCTTGAATTGCTGGATGGCCTTAATATTGCTGAACTCTGCCTGTCTGACTACTCTGCCTGTTTAACCCTTGAATTGCTGGATTGCCTTATTATTGCTGAACTCTGCTTGTCTGACTACTCTGCCTATTTATCCCTTGAATTGCCGGATTGCCTTATTACTGCTGAACTCTGCCTGTATGACTACTCTTCCTGTTTAACCCTTGAATTGCTGGATTGCCTTATTATTGCTGAACTCTGCCTGTCTCTGACCATTCTCTGCCTTAATCTTATTGCTGTGAAGCACTACCCTGTCTACCATGAGTACTGCTTACCTCATTTCTTACACTCACTTTGATCTGGGATATTTTCTTATCCTTCCGCTTGACGCCGGGATAAGAAGACTACTGGCCAAGTTTGGTCTGATCCCACGAGCATTACAGGTTCATGGTTTGGGTAGTTTAAGGGCTATGGCTAGGTTCATGGTTTGGGTAGTTTAAGGGCTATGGGTAGGTTCATGGTTTGGGTAGTATTAGGACTATGGTTAGGGTATTGTTAACCCCATGGGTGCCAAAGAGCGCTTAATTTCTCTCTGACATCAAATGTGTTAAAAGGATCTTTGCCCACTCCACAAACCAATGCCACCTGCAACATTCAAGCACGGCTGAAATTTCTACTGTGTCATTATGGCCATGACATAGCAGCCCTAGTATTTTGACAACCTTGATTTTGCACATCTGGGTCATACAAGGTTACTTGAGCCCTGCAGAACTTGACTCTCTGAGCTGCGCATTTGCATATGAGTATGGTAGTTATACTGATTGTTTATGGTACATTAGGGATGGCGAGTTGTCACAGTTTCAGTCATGCATTTTAAGTGAATCGTTTTGTAAACAGTCTTTTGATTCATGTAAGAAACACCAGGGATCTTTTGTACAAACAAACAAGTTTTGCTTTTCAACCATAAAATAATAATAAACTAATAATTGGCTTTTATTTTACTTCCCAGGGGTGCTCTCTTACTATGCCAAGAATAGCAGGTGTGGAACTGAAGGTTATAGGTGCCGTTTATCTGTGTCATTGTTTCCTAAACTCCAGATCATTATTGTTCCATATAAAGATAAATGATTTATCTTTTGTATTTGTTTTACTTGCAGTGTCTCCTGCAGAGTGTAACTACTGAGCCTCCTTGTGTCTAACATAAAATACTTATAATTCTTCAGTAAAACATGCGATCTAGAGTTGTCCGTTCACTAATGAGACAGTGTGACACTATTTGTGTCCTGCTCTCCAGATCACACTATGGATCAGTAAAATCACACTATTAAAGGGACGGGAACGTCAAATTTACATTTTTATTAGCTAAATAAAACGTGATTTTTATTTAATTATTTTATTAAACTTACTTCATTCCCTTCTTATCCTTTGTTAATAATGGTAGGTTCAGGAGCAGCAATGAACTACTGGGAGCTGATAGGTGACTATACACATAAGCCTTTTGTCATTGACTCACACGATGTGTTCAGCTAGCTCTCAGTAGTGAAATGCTGTTCTGGAGCTGTCTTTGTCTATGTGTTTAACCATTGCAGTTGTATGCAAGTTATATGAACGCAATAGTGCAACTAAAGGCTCTAGTGGAATTCTAAAACGTTTATTTGCTCTTCAGTTGCAGGGAAACTAATCCCATCAATAAAAAGCTGGTGAGAATGAGTCAGGTACATACTTCTAAGGAATGTAAGTTTGAATAGATTTTGTTAATACTTAGGCTACATTACTGATTGCTTTATTTGCAGTTTAATGGTCTGGATTAAGGCTATAGTAGTGGTGACAACATCAAATATTCCCTTTAAATGGATATAGAACCCAATGTGTTTCTTTCATGATTCAGATAGAGCAATTTTAAGCAACTTTCTATTACTCTGTTTTCTTGCTATCTTTATTTAAAAAAAAAAAAAAAGAAGGAATGTAAGCTTCCTTCTTTTAGGAGCTACATTAAGCCACCAATCAGCAAGCGCTACCCAGGCGCTGAACTAAAAATGGGCCGTCTCCTAAGCTTACAGTCCTGCTTTTCAAATAAAGATACAAAGAGAACAAAAGAAAATTTGATAATAGGAGGAAATTAGAAAGTTGCATTAATAAATTATAAATTTAAGTTGCATTAATACTGTGTACATTAATGTGTTTCCAATGGCTTGTTAAACCAGCAGCAGAGAAGAAAATGTATGTGAAAGTGCTCATTTAGATTTGTTTTTGTATGTGAAACAGCTGGTTTTGTTCTTTGAGACAGCAGCCCATTTTAAGGGGCTGTGCTTACAGGGAAATCAGATCTTATTTTATCACAGTCTAATACAGAGAACAATTGAAAATGAACATTGTATTACTAATCTCTCCTACCTCCCACTTGGAATGTATTGTTTTCTGTTGGCTATGTCCACACAGCTTTTCTATAGCTAATACATAATGAGCTATTTCAAATGACAAAATAAAGCAAAAGTAGCTATTTATAAACAAGTTAATACACTCCAGCAGGTAAAATATATAGCTGAGAATAAAAGAGGAGATATTTTATAGTACATTGTCCCTTTAAACTCCTTATACAATATTTAATTAAGCATAATAATAATAATAAAAAAGCTTTTGCAATACACTTTCATTATTTATTATGTCTGATTTCCCTGCTGTTCCACTTCTACAAGAGAAGCTGGCTCTTACATGCTGCACAGTGATTAGTTGATTTGTGCCAGAACTTGATTATATCTGTACTGAACTGGTCACAATAAAGGATGTAAAATAAACATTATGAGACTTTTCAAGGGGCCTGTCCAGAATCAGCTAACAATGTATATTTTATTAATAAAATAACAGCTTTTAAATAATTTTATTCCAATTAGTTTGAATTCAGATTTGTTTCAAAGAAGTGAAAAATGTCTAATGCACAACTAAAAAATACTTTCATTTTCCTTTAAAAGGCCCTTAACCCCTAAACACGGCCATTAAAGGCCATTAAAGGGACAGTTTACTCCAGAATTTGTGTTGTTTAAAAAGATAGATAATCCCTTTATTACCCATTTTTGCATCACCAACACGGTTATATTAATATACTTTTTACCTGTGTGATTACCTTATATCTAAGCCTCTGCAGACTGCCCCCTAATTTCAGTTCTTTTGACAGACTTCTTGCATTTTAGCCAATGAGTGTTGACTCTTAAATAAATCCACGGGAGTGAGCACAATGTTATTGATCTGACACACATTATCTATATGACACACATGAACTAGCGCTGTCTAGCTGTAAAAAAACTGTCAAAATGCACTGAGATAAGAAGTGGCCTTCAAGGGCTTCGAAATTAGCATATGAGCCTACCTAGGTTTAGCTTTCAACATAGAATATCAAGCGAACGATGGAAATGTGATGATGAAAGTAAATTGGAAATTTTGTATTAGTCTATCGGAATCGTGAAATTGAGTTTTTACTAGATTGTCCTTTTAAGGGGTTTACTAGTGCAGCTTTGCCTACAACAGCATAGCTATGCTAGTACCGCATGCATCAGAGGCATGCAGATACATTTCAATCAAATTGCCAGCCCTCTGTGTAACAGCCATCGGCCAATCACAGACTCATATACGTATACACTGTGGACTCTTGCACATGCTCAGTAGGTGGTGGTAACTCACAAGTGTGTATATAAAAAGAATGTGCACAATTTGATAATGTAAGTAATTTGAAAAAAATCTACAAAATCATTGCTCTATCTAAATCACGAAAATGTAATTTTGACTTTAGTATCCCTTTAACACCTTTGCTACTGAGAATTTCAGTGAAAATTTAACAAAAGTACCAGACATTTTTAGCATTTTTGTAATCACTCCGTTTAAACAGAAATAAAGTCTTATTTTTATGATGTACCTATGAAAACTATATATATATTTAAAGTAGACAACCCAATGTATTTATCTAGGCCCATTTTGATATATTTGATGCCATTATTTGGATGCCAGATGCGATCATATAAAAAAAAAATTGTTAACTTTTTTGCAAACTTACACACCACTACTGCAGTCATATGATAAATGGTTGTAAAAGCTTCTCTGGGATCCCCTTTGTTCAGAAATAGCAGAAATACCTGGCTTTGCCATTGTTTTGTGGCAATTAGAATGCCGCTAATTGCAGCTGCGCACCACACTTAAAATTCCTGGCAGTAAATGGGGTTAATAAGTTAGTTAGAAAGGTTAATCTGTGCTCTAACGTAGAGATTACCCTCCCAAATGACACTTCCCACCCCCTGATCCCTCCCAAACATTTCTCTTCCCTCCCTCACTCCCCCACCCCACTACTGGTCACCACCATCTTAGGTATTGGCAGACAATCTGCCAGTATGCAGTTTAGTTTAGGTTGTTTTAAAAAAAATAAAAAAATATATATATATTTATGTTTTAATTTCTCCTCACACACCCTTTTATATTTTATTTTTTTAAATGTATTTAATATATATTTTTATTCTGTAGTGTAGGCTTTCCCACACCCTCTCCATCTCCCCACTCTTAGTGATCAATAGTTTTCTATAGTGTAAGGACCCACCTCCCCCTCCAACCAATATTTTTCTGTAGCATTGGGCCCCGTCCCTCTCTCTCCCTTCCAAACCCTTTTTTGCTGTAGTTTAGGCACCTGCCCTCCCTCCTGCACTGGGCTGCCCACCTGCCTCCCTCATTTCCTCCCACACCTCCCTCCGGCATCAACTGAAGATCACAGACAGTGTCACTGTCTCTAATGATCGAGCAATCTGGCTTCAGTGCTCCCTTACCATATGAAGGCAGATACCTTCTGCCTCCTGGTTGTGGCTCCTGCTGTCTAAGCTGATATTGTTGCAAGAGTCTCTGGTATTCTATAAGTCATCCTTCCACCTTGGTTAGTTCATACCAGAGGATATTGACTTTTTGTACAATTGTTTTTGTACAGAACACAGAGGCGGCCATCTTGGAAACCTTGCAACCAGACTTGTAAAGGTAAATCCAAACACTTTCAATACACTAAGAGCTAAGGAAGCACTTTAAGCCAGGGGACCCATCAGGCCCCCTGTAGCAATGTTACTATTGACTGTATCTCCAAATGAGTCCCTAGAGTTTTAATTGAAACCCCTGTAGTTATACCCCTGCATGTAATACATGTTGTACTGTGAACTGCCGTTGCAGAAAACCTCACAATCTACTGCAACCAATGAAGATATAAAAGATAGAAATATACATGGTCTTTAATTTTCTATGACCCTAATCTCACGACTTGTTACTCTGAAGCAGGGTGTAAAACCCCCATTAAGCTGTGAAAGGCTCCATTTATTACATCCACCATCTTTGTTAGCCCCCAAATATTAAGTTCTGGAACCGCTTCTGTTTAGAGGTCTTGTTAAGACTGGGCCTGCACCATTAGGGGGGCTATCAGACCCAGCAATCAGTAGTGGTGTTGCTATAGGGGACCTGGTTGGTTCCAGGCTTTACCTATATTATATTTGGTGCCTCTGTGTGTGCATCCCGGCACAAATTCACTAAAGTTCATGGATTTGCCTTTACAAATATTGTGGCAGGGTTTCCAAGTTGGCCACAACAGTGTTGCAGTACAGAAAAACCTGTCACCATATTTACGCAAGAACTGCATATCCTCTGGTGTAAACTAACCAAGAAGGAAGGATGACTCATATTCACAGAGAAGCAGCTCCTGTATGGTGCCAGCCCAGCTTTTCCTCATTGCAAAAAACTAGAAAAGGTGCTGTTAAAATGGGGGCCCCACCACCACCTTTCCACAGGGGCCGATTGAGGTGTATTTACGACCCTTACTCTGAGGTTAAACCCTTTGCTGAGTAACAGCACCCTGACCTGCTGTCCTATAGACTGTGCAAGCTTTATTTGTCTGCCTGATTGTCTATACTTTGTATCCTATACAGCAGGAAGCTGCATTCTAGAGGCTAGAGTCCATAACATTAGGGAGTGCCATATGTTAAAGCTTTATATTCAGTGCAAGGTATACAGGTGGGGTGTCACATTATTTTTAACCCCATCCCCCCTTTCCCTTTCTGTGTAGAGCACCTTTGAGGTTTTGTGGTGCTGCAGCGATTAATTAGGCTGTTTAGCACTACTTGTACCTCCCACTGGCTGTTTTACTAAAGTGTAAGCTCTTCAGACTCAGTAAATCAGCACCCAGGGTAAAACCAGATTCAGAAAGTTTTTGTATAATTGAAGAGTTATCTCAGTTCTTAGTGAATATTGTGCATCCTGCAGAACTTTCCCAAGTTCATTCTGCAGAATATTACTATGTGGATACCCCCCAAAAAAACTCACTCTGAATTCTGCAGAACATCACTCTCTAGTGAAGTCCTATAGATCATCACTCTATGCTAGCAGTCTGCATATCGTCACGTCTGTGCACTGTTCAAGGCTGCAGGGCATCTCTGCCTATGTGACCGGCCCTACATTAACCAGTCTGACCACATTAGTCAGGTCCTGTTGCCCTATATAAGTCATTCCTTGGGGATGCTGAGCAGACAGAGGTTTCCAGGCATTCTGACAGTGACCTCAGAGCAAGGGACAAGATGCCAGCACTAATGTGGTTACTGAGTGCTCTTCTTCAGCTAGGTAAGTACCTGTAAGCTGTGACTATTCCTCTCATCGCCCTCATACTGCAGAGCTTTGTACTATTAATTCATTACACTTTCTTTCTTTCTTTTTCTTTCTTTCTTTCTTTCTTTCTTTCTCTCTTTTTATGTCTCTCTTTATTACTCTTTCTCTCTCTCTCTCTCTCTCTCTCTCGCTCTCTCTCTCTCTCTCTCTTCTCTCTCTTTCTCTATTTCTTACTCTTTCTCTCTCTCTCTCATTCTCACTCTTTCTCTCTCTCTTTCTTACTCTCTCTCTCACTTTTTCTTTCTCTCTCTCTCACTTTTCTCTCTCTCTCTTTCTCTCTTGCTTTTCTCTCTCTCTTTCTCTCTCTCTCTTTCTCTCTTTCTTACTCTCTCTCTCTCTCTCTCTTTCTCTCTTTTTCTTTCTCTCTCGCTTTTCTCGCTTTCTCTCTTTTTTTTCTCTCATTACATTTTCTTTCTTTCTTTCTCTTTCTTTCTTTCTTTCTTTCTTTCTTTCTCTTTCTCTCTTTTTTCTCTCTTTCTATCTGTCTCTCTTTCTTACTCTTTCTCTCTCTCTCTCTCTCTTTCTCTATTTCTTACTCTTTCTCTCTCTCTTTCTCACTCTTTCTCTCTCTCTTTCTTATTCTCTCTC
>CAJPDP010452630.1:0-12392 GCA_905336975.1 Bombina variegata variegata
TTTATTGTTAGATGCAATGTGGGGGGATGGCGGTTTAGAGGTTAATACATTTTATTGTTAGCTGCGATGGGGGGGTTGGTGGATAGAGGGTTTTTAATGTGTTAGGTTCATTTCTGGGAGGTGCGTTTTAAAATTTCAATGGGAAATAGGTCTCAAAAAGCTCATTTTTCCTATTTTACACCTAGTTGAGCTATGTGTAATTTTTCTCAATGTATCGACAGCCTACAACATTGTATTAACGGTTTGTGCTGTCATTGGAAACCTGGTATTATTTATAGATTAGCGGCTTCTAATACTTTCTGTGAGACACGAAAATGTTTTCGGCAGCTGGAGTCCGGTTGCCGAAATAGAGGTATAATGGGCCATTGGAAGCAGTCGGTGAACGCTTCCAACAGCATATTTATTATTTTGCAAGCACACGCAAAACCTAATTACGGCTCAGTGGAATCGACCCCTAAGTATATTAAATTAGAAGGGGCTGATTTATCAAATGTCGGGCGGACATGATTCGCTGTAGTGAATCATGACTGCCCAACATCGCTAAATGCCGACAACACCTCAGAGGTGGCAGACGGGTTAAGGAGCTGCTGCTTGATAAATCGTCCCCCAAGTCTCTTGTATCAGTGTCTCCATTAGACCATAACATTTGGCTGTGCAACAATTAGCTTAAATATCAAGGTTGCAGGTGGTATAGAAGACCTTACCTTCTACTACCTATTCATACTTTTTTTGTTAACATAATAATGACATAACAATAACTTGGAATAAGTTAGTCTGTTATTGATATAATTGCTTTTTTTACCATTACAAAAATAAATATATTTTATTCCAAATTAACAAGTGAGATTAAAAATGAGTGCAGTTGTTCTGTACTTGTATATTGAAACAAAAATAAAATATAACTGTAAGGAATGTATGAAGAGGTCACTTAAATCCTTTAAATAATATATACCTCAGGGTCACATCCTCAGAGAAAGGAAATATTGCCCTGAAAGGGAAGACTTTAGAACGATGCCAGAATATTACTATAATGTTTATGTACCATGAGTGTTACACCATATTTTTATAAATCAGAGCTCAGATCAGGATTGCCCCTGGCACAGAAGCTGCTGTGTAAGTACCATGACCACATAAAACTTGGCCCTAAAACATTCAAGTCAGCTACATAGCCAACATTTGACCTCAGACTAAACCCTGGACTTCCAACCCTTTTTGTCCACCCAGTACCTACATCAAATCTGAGGTCGCGCACCTTGCCCTGCACTCGCTCCGTCAACTCCATGGCCAAGTCAGATCTCAGGTCTGCCCCTCTAGAAAGTAGGAGCGAGTTAAGAGAAAAAGGAGAGAAAATAAATGGAATGAGACAGTTGTGAGAGAGAGTGAAGACCTAGAAAGGAGACAGAAAAGATAGATATATAAAGAGAGAGAGAGAAGAGAGTGTACATGAAATAAAGGAGAGAGTGGAGAAAGGCGAACAGAGCGAATGATAGAGAAGGAAGGATTGAAGAGAGAGAACATTTGGCAATTAAAAATAGAAAAGTGGAGTGAAGAAAAATAGAAGAGAGTAAAGCGAAAGAGGAAACAAAAAGTAGAGCATAAAAGTAGAAAGAGAGAATATAGAGAGTGAATAGTGAGGGTAAATAAATAAGGGAGCTAGAGGTAAGGTCAATGGGAGATTGTGAAAAAAAAGTAAAGTGAAGAGAGATGAAAAAGGATCGTGAAAGATGTAGAGAGAAAAGAAGAGAGAGAGAGAATAGAAAGAAAATAGAGGCAAAAGTTAATAGAGGAGAGTGAGAGAGAGAGAGAGAGGAGTGAGAGGAGAATAAAGAAAAAGAGAGAAAGGAAGTAGGAAAGGAAGAATAATAGATTGGAGGGAAAGGGAAGAGGGAAATAGTGAGGAGGAGGAGATAGTAGAGAGAGAAATAAACAAGTGGAGAAGGTAAATATAGTGTACAAATACAGAAAGAAGAGAGAAGGGGAGAGACAGACAGTAAGAGAGCGCAGAGAAAAATAATACAACAGAGAAGGGCTGACAGAGATAAGGAAGAGCATGAAAAGAGATATTGAAGAGAAGGAAGGAGGGAGTGAAGAAAGATAGTAAAGAGAGAGACAGAGAGATAGTGAATAGAAAGAGAGAGACAGAGAGATAGTGAATAGAAAGAGAGAGACAGAGAGATAGTGAATAGAAAGAGAGGGACAGAGAGATAGTGAATAGAAAGAGAGAGAAGGGAGGTAAGAAAAAGAGAAAACATAAATAGGGCAGAATAAGAGAGAAGTAGATATTGCAGAAAGAGAATGTAACTAGTAAAGGAAGGGCATATGTTTTTGTTTTTTTAATCATTATCAGCATTACATAAAGGATTATCCTCTTGAGCTCCCTCACACAGGCTATCCCATGCTCCCTGCTTCTCTTCAAGCAGTGTGTGTGGCTAGTTCTCACATCCTCAGGTTCTTTAATTGATCAGGCTAATCTCTACTGCCCTCCTCTCAATCACACCTGCATATGTCTACTTGTTGTGTGTGGTTCACACAGTGCACCGTAACTGCCCTGCATGGTACTCATGTTACACTTAGGAGACAACAGGGGTAGTATTTAGACTTTCAGGATAGGAAGGTCCACAATATAACTCCTCAGCCACACCTTTCCTCTTGCAGCACTGCATTTTGGAACATGTAGTCCCGGGTAAACAGTAGTAACCTGCAGAATGTCACTCGCCCACATGCCTTGCACATGCTGCACATAAAAATAAATAAATAAAATGAAGATAGAGACACACTGTGAGGCCCCTGTTTAAGCGAGGAATGAGGCGACCTCCTATTTGGTAGAACCGCCTATGGTTGGCTTTGCATTATTATTGCCATGAGTCAGATTGAAGAGAAGGCTAAACTAGCCCTATATGTTTATTTAATTCTCTTTTAATTATATATTTAACATATTTGACAAAGGATAGAATTTGATGGTAGATAAAACCCAAAAAACCCATCAAGTCTCCCCATATTATTTGTGCAGTGTAACTTTACTTATTTCTTAGGATAGTTTATGTGTGTCCCAGGTATTTTTTAATTATTTTACAGTCCTTGCGTTTATTCCATAATTCCTCCACCCTTTCTGTAAAAACCTACTTCCTCACATTTCTCCTGAACCTGCTTCCTGCTACCAACTTAAAGGGACATAAAACAGTATGAACTAACATAAGTTTCTAAATATATAATGCAGCCAAAGCTTACCTCCAAAACAGTTTCTGTTTCAACCCCCATTAACCTCTTTCATTCAGGCATAGTTTTGTTTGCAGAAAGCTCCCCCCAAGCATTTCGATATATGGAAAGTGCTATCCAGGCCATAGCTTCTGCAGAATGCACTTGTGCACGAGCACGGTAGGGGGAAGAGTCACATGGCACCTGACTAAAGCAGTGCACAGTATAATGCTGAAGCTTTGACAAAGCATGTAACAATAGCAGTACCTGCTGACAATAGCAGTACCTGCTGTCTCTCCTCAACCCCCCCTTGCTTGCATAAGTAATTATCCTCACATGCACACTCTGTATATATGAGACAACAAGGTGTATATGATACCACAGGCTACACTTGGCAACAATAAAGTGTAAGTAATTTTGCAGATTTTTGCAAATTTTATTAAAATACTTACAAGCTTTTGTACCTTAGTTGACCCTTTTATAATATGCACATAACTCAAAATGTTTTATGGCACTTTAAGATTGTGACCAATTGTTTTAGTATTCCTTATATTAATGGAAAATGCTTTCATCTTTCACTTTACTAAGTCCCTTCATATATTTGAAGGTTTCTATCATGTCTCTTATTTCCCATCTCTCCTCTAAACTATACATATTTAGATCATAGAGTGTTTCTTTGTACGTTTTATATTTTAGACCATGTAGCATTTTAGTAGCCCTTTTTTGGATGGTTTCTAGTTTATTTATATCTTTTAAAGATATGGTGTATGGAATCTACATACAGTTTTAATGAATTTGAGAGTGTTTTTCCAACTATTTTATATTGGCATATCTATACTTACAGTGCACAGGCAATAAATTATGGGTATATGTCTGTGTTTAGAGGCACATTAATTTAGACCCTGTAAGGGTCACTCCATAACTCCACTAGGTTTAGTGTAAACCAATTTGCCCCCTTCAATCCATTTTGGAAGCTGAGGTGATTGTTTTGCTGATTTTTCTAAGCTAGTTCAATCCTATAGAAAACCTGCAGCTTGAATTAGTCAAATCAATTAGTAAACAGCAAAATAAGACCATTAGAAACAGGTGTATTAAAGTCTTTTCACAAACCTTCACCTCAGCAAAAGATATGAAGCCAAAGTAAAAGAAAAACATGGTCACTAACACAATTAATGCATACTTGTTTTTATTTAATTTAAATGACCACTAAATACAGTGGAATTGAATATTCACAAATACATAAAAAGACAATACAATAGCACTTCATTTGAATTTGAAACAAGCAGTAGAATATTTTCTGGCAGATTTCAAAGCTAATCTAGTTTTCCTTCCCCCTGTACCATGTGACAGCCATCAGTGAATCACAAAATGCTCAGTAGGAGCTGGAGCCTCAGAAAGCATGAATATAAAAAGAATGTGCATGTTTTGATAATGTATGTACAATATATTGGAGTTTATTTTTTTAAATTGCCTGCTTTATATGAATCATCAAACCTTTTGACTTTGGTGGCCCTTTAAACATTGCTATCAATTCAGGACATTTGCAATTAATAATTTGATATCATTTTGAAACATTTTACAAACAACACGTTCAAATGTTCAAGCACTTAAAGGGACAGTTTACTCAAATAAATTCTCCCCTTTATTTTGTTCACATAGATCCACTTTACCTGCTAGAGTGTATTAATATGTTTAAAAGTATTTCCATTACCCTTTTATTGGCATTAAAAATAGTTTATTTAGGGGGTTGAGCCTGGAGGTGAACGATGCAGGCTGTGTAGTCTGACAGCTCTGTGCAAAAAAAAGTGTGTAAGGGAGCTAAAAACTGCATTAGGCTGACACAGAATCGGATATTTGTCGGGACATCATGCTCTGAGTCCCACACACAAGAGACCACCCCTCGGGCTGTAATCGGAGGCCACTTATAGGAGTTCTGCACCTCCGGTGCAGACCTGGGCTGGGAAAACTATCGCCATCTTGGAAAGCCACAAGGGTGAACCGGCTGTATGGGTTGAGAGCCCGAGCATGCAGATATCTACCTGAGCTACCGCTCACGCTGGGACACTATCCACCGTCCATGTGAGTACCTTGTGAGGAGCGGGGAGTCAGAGAGGGGACCGCTTAAGCCCATATAACATACAGGTCTAGACGCAACCTTTGCATAGACCTTCCGGCCATTGCACACGGCCTGCTACATACAAGAAGGGAGAAGTGGGGCCCGGATTTTCGTGCTAATGCACTGTTAGGGCTGCATATAAACCTAACGGCTCTCATGAACCTTTAAGGGGCACATGCCACATAGCACCCGGATTGGGGGAAGATAATTTTATAAGGGCCTGAAGCCTATACATGACGCCTGACATGAGTGGGAGAGAGGGTATAGAGCCCATCTGCATGACCTAGCGTCCTGCCAAGGAGGTATATACATTTGAAGACCTCTGTGAACCTGCAAGGGACTTATGCCTACTCAAAAACAGAGTGGTTAACAAAATAAATATATTAAAGGTGCCTGATCATCTGCATATACTCTGAAAGGCCTCCTTTTTTTTTTTTGCTATTAAGGATATAAAAAGGAAAGGGGACTGATAAGAATCTCAAGACCTGAATTAGGTGAGGGGGGGAGAAAACCCCTTCTTAGTCTCTTCAACACAACATTAACAACAGATGAGGAAACCCCCTCAAATAGCTGGGAGACTACCTTAACGGGACCAGTACAACATCACTACACCTCCCCACCATGTCCCAGAGAAGGCCACCTAAATCCGCCCTAGGGGGCAAAACAGCCACCGCAAGCCTCTTTTTTAAACCAGTGAAAGGAGATAAGCAGGCTGAGGCCCAGATAAGAGATCCAGAAGAGGATGCAGATTCAGATTCTAATACCACTCCTAATACGGAGGATATGACACCAGTAACTAAAGCAGACATTAGACAACTGGTCTCCAAACAAGACATAGCCACTAGTTTTGAAAAGTTATGGGAAAAGATGGTCGCTATGCAGCAGACGGTAACCAGCAGCCTTGCAGATATCAAGCAAGATGTCCAATACCTAGGCAACCGGGTATCTAATCTGGAAGACAGCGACAACACAACACTGAAGGAGGTCTCTTTACTATCTCAACAAGTATCCTCTCATCAACTAGAATTAGATTCAATCCAAGAAAGGATGGAAGATCTGGAGAACCGCAGCCGCAGATGTAACATCAGACTGAAGGGAATTCCTGAGTCCATACCTCCCAGTGAGCTGGATAGATATCTAACCTTACTCTTCCAGGCTATAACAGGACAATCAGAAGATAACATCTTTCAGATGGAAAGAGCCCACAGGGCTTTAAGAGCGAGACCCAAGGAGAATGCCCCTCCAAGGGATGTGATTGTTCGAATGTTTCGCTTTTGTGAAAAAGAAGCTATCCTTGCTGCAGCCAGGAAAAACCCGACCTTTAAGTTTCAGGGCTCGGTAGTCCAATTCTTTCAGGACCTCTTTGTGAGAACCCTACAATGGAGAGGAGCCCTGAGACCGCTCACATTACTACTGAGGAAAAATCAGATTAATTACCGCTGGGGGTTTCCTTTTGCACTCAACATCATCCAAAATGGGGTAACTTTCACCGTCAAAGAGCCATGTGACATCCCTGAGATCTGTAAGCACCTGGGTCTAGAACCTCCCCGGCTTCCCTCTAGTGACCCTGGAGGAGGAGAGGGGGAACCGAGCACTTCAACCACCCAATCTCGACGACAAAACTGGACAAAGGTTGCCAGGAAGAAACAAAAGACCTGAAACTTTTCCAGGTCTTTCATGCAGCCTGGAAACCTGACTTTGCAGATACGTGTTGAAATAGCCTTTCTCTTTTTTTTGGCAGGACTTTTATGGGGGTTCGGGTCTTGCACTTGACCTCCTCCTTTTCCGCCTCCTTTTTTGGGAGATATTTGGTGCAAACCACTTGAGGGGTGGGGGGCCCATGCTTTGACTCTGGGGACATATGAAAGACTAAACTACAATAGCCAGAGACCGAGGACACTATGGGTCTATGGGACTAAGGGAGAAGGAGGGTTACCTTACCTATATATGGTTTAGGGAATAAATCTCCAGAGCTTGTGTTTGAAATGAATAATAGGAGGGAGGGAGTATGAAAATTACAAGCTTTCTAATTCTCCTTTACACACACAGCTGAAACTGTTTTCTTAAAATTTCTTACTGCACGCCTGTTTGGCTTGTTTAGTAGGTTACTTTTGAAATATGTTCACCTTGGGTATATGGGCATTAGGCTCATACACTCTATACCTTGGTATTTTAAAAGTTAAACTGTTGTTTTGTTTTATTATGTGTTTATTTAGATTATTTTTATGTGGTACAAGTCGCTTCTTGGGGAGGTGGGTGGGCCCACCTTAGACAGAAGGACAGGAAAGATATGAGTAAGGTCCATAACATTAGAATCATCTCACATAATGTGAGAGGCCTCAACACAGACGTTAAGCGTAAAACGTCCCTCACCCAATATTCTAGAGCAAAGGCTGATCTCATAATGTTACAAGAAACTCATTTTATCCCTAGATACTGGTCTAAACAGTTTCCCATACATTACCATTCGACTACAGATACAAAGAAAAGGGGGTGTCCATTCTCAAACACCAATCGCTTCAATTTAGCACTGAGGAAGTAATAGCAGATCCCGAAGGCAGATACCTTATTGTTAGGGGCTGTATACAGAATGTACTGGTCACTATCTGTAATGTTTATGTCCCCAATGAGAAGCAGGACATGTTTTTTAGACAAATCTCATAACTCCTGACACAGTGGTCACAGTCCCGTATTATACTAGCCGGAGATTTTAACATCTCTCTATCTCCTCACAAAACATTGATAGGGGTTAAGCTGACTAACAGGCAGCACAGACACAACAAAATTGCGAAGTCCATTAGGGACTCCCTAGCTACGCATAACATTTTAGACTCTTGGGAGGCTAAATATGGACCGACACTAGATTACACATTCTACTCTCACGCCCACAAGTCCTACTCTAGGCTGGATTATATTTTCCTTAGTCAGAGTTTGCTGCCGAATGTGGCTACTTCGTTTATCCAACCATGTGTGTAGTCTGACCACTCTCTGATACAAATTGAGTTGACGGGTATTATAAACTTAAGTAGACAGCGGTCATGGACCTTTGATCCGGCAATAGTTAAACCCCAAACTACTTACAATAGTATGTCCAAGGCATTAGGTGAATACTGGTCTATGAATGAGGGGACACCTAGTAATTCTATCCACACATGGGCTGCACATAAACCGTATCTCAGGGGGTTATTGATCAAAGCAAAGTCAACGGCTAGTAAAAAGGCCCATGAGGTTATAAATAAACTCCAATTGGAGATTGAGGTCTTGGAGAAGCGTCACCAGCAAACACTATCCACTTCCGCTTTCAAGATACTCCAAGCAAAGATAAAGACACTAGCTAAACTCTTAGATTCCAGTTTGGTCAGGGCATTGCAGACACTGAAGGCCCACTACTACCTTTACTCAAACAAACCAGACAGATACTTAGCCCATAAACTGCGAGAAAGAATTAGGAACTTCTCCATTCCATTGCTGCGAAAAGCTGACGGGGGCGCACCTCCCACCCACAAGAGATAGCTGACACATTCACAGAATATTACACCACACTTTATGACGGTAAAAAAGTGGAACACACTCCGCACACACAAGAGCTATTCAGACAACTGAGAGCTAAGACTAAACTTAATAAACTAACCAAACAAGACAGTGAGGAATTGAATGCTGACATCACGACGGGGGACATTTTATTAGCTATTAAGGATTTGAAAGTGGGCAAGGCGCCGGGACCAGATGGCTACCCGGCGGAATATTATAACATTTTCAAATCGGATCTAGTCACTCATCTGCGGAAATTCTGCAATGATGTCATGCGGGGCAAGGAAATACCGGCAGATAAAAAAAAAAAATTTAAGTATTTTTTTTATTGAGGCGATAAACAATATCACAAACAATACATATCAGGCAACCAATAATGTGTTACAGTTACATATAGGACTAACAGAGTAGTGAGATATTAAACACAGTATTATAAACAACAGGCTGATATGCGTGGACAGTCTTTATCACCTCATTTTGTTTGTACTATTTCGTATTGGCCTCTATGTAAAGCAGATCCAACTATGGGATCAAGATCTCTATGGGAAATTTTAAGGCACAGTATACAAACCAATGAGCGAACAACATAACAATTATCGTAAAAAGAGGGTAAGGGATATAATTGAAAAACAAGTTTACATTTCAAAGTGTACAAGTAGATTTATCGGATATATAGGGAAACAAAATATATGCTTCTAAATGTGCAATAGTATATTGTTCAGGAATTTAGGAACTCGTGGAAGAAAAAATAAGAAAGAGAAAAAAAAAATATTTTGGCTTATAATGTAAACACATAGGAAAATTTACCAGTTGTAGGGTCCGAAGAGCAGAGGGAGGGGGGGGGGAGAGAGAGAAAGAGGAGAAAAAAAAAAAGGGGGAGGGGGAGGTAAAGTATGGAAAAGAAGAAGTAGGCAAGGGGGGGAGAAGGGTGGGGAGAAAAGTGAGTAGGTAAGGGGGACTTAAGTAGGGGGCTGTTGTCTAGTATTAGAGGATGTACCCTTTCACCCAGGGGTTGTGTGTATGCTATGGGTGTTGGAGTGTCTACCGTCAGATTATGGGTTAGTTCTCTGAAACTCATCCCATGGGCACCAGACTAAGTAGTAAAAATCAGAACGTGCCTCCGCTCTCAAGAGTATTCTTCCATCCTTTGCAGGTAGTCTAGTGTTTCTAGAACCGGAGTCAAAGTTAAAGGAGAGTCCCTAGCCCAATGGCTGGCTATGACTAATTTAGCCGTTAGTAAAATAATGACACATAAGATTCTAGAGGGTTTTTGGAGTGTGTGGAGCCCCAGGTGAAAGAGTGCAACATCCCCGGTTAGATGTTGTATCAACTGTAGGTGGCGAAGCAAGTCCGCAACTGAGGTCCAAAAAGCACTCAATTTGGGGCAATCCCACCAAACATGGAGATGAGTACCCCTCTGCCCACACCCCCTCCAACAATCCGCACTTCTAAGGGGGAACACCCTATGTAACCTAGTTGGGACCCAATGCCATCGTAAACTGATGTGTAGAGAGGAAACGGAGAAGAAGACTTATGTTGAGTGTGCCTATTTTCATGTCTGTATAGGGATTGGGGGAGGGAGAGAGAAGGAAGGGAGGGGTAAGAGAAGTTAAGGAACAGAGAAGAGAGTGAAAAGAAGAGGGGAAGAGAGAAAAAAAGAAAAAGAAAAAAAAAAAAAAAAAGGGAAAAGGAAGGGGGAGATAAAACACTGGGACAGCTCTTCGGACTGGGCAGAGACTACGCAACTCTGCCAAAAAAGTATGGTGCAGAGGATAACAGGTTATCCCTAAACGCACAAAAATGAGTGGGGGGGGCGGAGATAACAGAGGGGAGCAAAGGCAGCGATCCCCTCCGCTGCCGGCATGCTAGAAAAATGAACAATAAAGCAGATAGAAAACTGTGATCAACCTTAAACAATATATTAATAAAATATACAAACTTTTAACAAAAATTTTCCACCATAGAGAAAACAAAGCAGTATCAGTCAATCTGGCTAAGCAAGGCATCTTGTGTCTGTTAGGCATGGGGAGCATTGCAGTCCAGCCTACATGAAGTAAGGTAGAAGTAATCATGAGGTAAAGTACATGTGGGATGCCATATTGAAGCTATGGGCCATTATCCAAGGAACCCAAAGTAAGGGCAACAATAAAACGGTACAGCCATGGGTCAGGATAAAGCTGATGGAACAGCGGGAGAGGCTGAAGGTCCCCCGGCTCCAACATGTCCCGATCATTGACAACTACCATGTAGACCTTGGTACAATGATTAAGCATCAGGAGAAAGACATAGCATCTAGTTAACTGAGTATAACATTTTAGTTAGGCAAGTAAATGAGTAATGGGGAGATTTCTAGATGTTTAAATTATGCTAACTAAATTCAGGCTGGGTTGAGCTATCATGAATTAAAGTACTACACCTCGCCCTTTAAGGTGACTGATACTATTGCAGAACTAACTTGGGTCCCAGCACATTTAAAATATAGCCTCTGAGTGCCATGATAAGATGTCAAAAAACGGTACAGCCATGGGTCAGGAAAAAGCTGATGGAACAGCGGAAGAGGCTGAGGGTCCCCCGCCTCCAATGTGTCCCGATTATTGACAACTACCATGTAGACCTTAGTACAAAGATTAAGCATCAGGAGAAAGACATAGCATTTAGTTAACTGAGTATGGCATTTTAGTTAAGTAGATAAGTGAGTAATGGGGAGAATTCTTAATGTTTAAATTATGCTAACTAAATTCAGGCTGGGTTAAGCTTTCATGAATTAAAGTAAATTAGGGAACAATAATCAGAGCATAATAAATAGAAAGGCCAAGGTTATAATGACAAAACATAATATTAGCAGGACATACCTGACAATAAGAGGTAAACAAAAAACGGAATCATCAACTTGAGTCCGTAATATATAGCATAGCAAGTGTCTTTATTATACATCATACATTATCATCCTTCAGCTGATGGGGGATTCGGCAAAATGTGGGTTCTTACGTGCCCACAATGAGTGGTCTAGGAAAGTGTCAAACTGAAGAGAAAATGTCAGCGAGCAGGGTCTTGTCTGACAGGTTCCCAATCTGGGGCTCCTGCCCTCAGCGGGGTACCTGGGCGCGTAGATCTATTTGGAGGTTCTTCATCCCCAGCCGGCAGGTTCCAGCCTCTCAGTAAATCTTGTGCTTGTCTAGGGGAGAGAGCAGTGTGTTGGGATCCATCTTTGGTGATTATTAACCTCGTGGGGAACCCCCAGCGGTATCGGATCTGATGGAGTCTCAATACTTTGGTGATCTCCTGAAAGGATCTTCTTTGCTGGAGTGTATGTGCCGACAAATATGGATAAAGCGAGACATCTTTAAATTGATCTGAAAGGTGAGGTTGTCTCACTGATGCTTATAGGATCTTATCTTTATAGGTGTAATAATGCAAGCAAGCAATTGTGTCTCGAGGTTTGTCTATGGGGAGGTTCCTAGGTCTAGCCGTTCTATGAATGCGGTCAATTCTAGCATCCTCTCCTCCCGGAGACCACAAAACCACTTGGAACAGGGCCTGAGCATATTTT
>CAJPDP010452649.1:548-10678 GCA_905336975.1 Bombina variegata variegata
ATATAAAATACACACATACATATGTAAACACATATAAATAATCATAAAATACACACATACATATAATCATATAAAAATATATGCATATGCACGCACATGTATTGATAAAGGCTTTACAGCCGAAACACGTAGATAGCAGAATCCGATTGCTGAACAAACCAACCACTATACGCTGGCTGACAGTTTTGCCAAAAAGGGACTAAGAGAAGAGGAAGCGAGTGTAAAACTTCTAGTTGTAGTACCCCACCGGAGGAGACATATACATCTAAGTGTGATTACTTTGAGCGATCAATTGTTTTACTCACACATATTGGACGAACTTGTATTATCCAAATACAAAGAAACACTGAATGCTGAATGAGGATTAATAAACAACATCAAGGTATCGCTACAATAAAACTCCTTGTTTGACTTTCCTTTAACTTGTATCTTTAGACATTAGGTTGTTAAAGAGACATTGTTTCTAACAACTTATGGCTAAATAGCCGCAACTTTATCCAACTAAGAACGTCTTTTTAAACACACTGGTTTTTGCAACTGTAAGCACATTGAACAGCAGAAATTGTTTTTATTTCTACACAGAGCTCTGTGATTGATTGAATGCGTGTTTGTATGGAGTCAGACAACTATATGTATATCAGAGTATTTGAATGTTAATATATTAGAGACACTGGTGTCATTTATATTTGTACATAGTTTTTTATATCAGCTGTATGAGATATCTCTTTTATTAAATGTGTGATAAAAGGCAATAGTGTAAGTTTATTATTATAATAGTTAGCTCTGCATTGGAGTCACTAGATCCAAACCTGCATATAATTTGCGCTACTTAAAACTTGTTAGCATTTTTTTCTACTACAAATTACTTTGGGAAAATTTGTATTTTGTAGGTGAGCTGTGTTTGGAAAGGACACTTTACAGAAAAATACACAACTTTTTGAGTAGTGAGTGTTTTGCGTATTTTGACACAATCTCTCCACCTTTCAGTATACAAGACTAAACAGAGAGATCTACAGGGGAACATGTTAGAGAATATTCTGAGACCTGGCAGAGAACTTTCAGTTACACCCATGGAACTAGTTCAGCCAACTAGTAGAGGCAGGGAAACTCATTTTACAATAAGGAAAACATTACACTTTGAATTTTCAACTCGTATGAATTACAGAATATTTTTGTAATTTAAATTTGAATTTTAATATTTCCAATTTTGCACAACAGTTTTGTTACAGTTTTAAATGTTATTTAACAATACCAATTGTTTTACTGCATTTTTTTTAATTTCAATATTTTATTTATTTGTTCCATACAATTTTGTGAGCTCTATTGTAAAATATGCATCTCCTTCACATACTAAAATGAATATGAAACCCAGAATTTTTCTTTCATGATTAAGATAGAGCAGGCAATTTTAAACAACTTTCTAGTTTTCTTCCATTATAACATTTTATTTGCTGTCTTAGTGTCTTTTGTTGAAAATCAGGGATGTAAGCTCAGGAGCGTGCAGGTGTTTGGAGCACTATATAGCAGCAGTTTTGCAAGAATGTGATCCATTTGCAAGAGCATTAGATTGCAGAAGCACTATTTCCTGCCTTGTAGTGCTACAGACACCTACTTAGTTATCTCTTTAACAAAGAATACAATGGGAATGAAGTAAATTTGGTAATAGAAGTAAATTGGAAACTATTTTAAAACGGTATGCTCTGTCTGAATCATCACAAAAGAAACTTTTTGGGTTTTGTGTCCTTTTAAATGCAGGAAATACCCCTTTATGAAACACAAAAATTGCCTTTAGATAATTCCAACAGGGGCAAAATTTATTAGGGAATCTCACACTAGCCCAGAGACCTTGAGATTTTGCAGTATAAAGCAAATCAATAGCACATCCTACACATATGTACTGTATACCCATAATGCCTCAGCTCAAATGAATCACATTCAAAATGGAGTCTATTACCCACATATTTTATCTTGAGATATTTGAAAACTCATACAATGGACCTTGAAAGGAAATAATCACAAGCCATGATGTGCTTAGGTAGAATTTTTTTTTTTTTAATAATGAGAAGAAACACAATTGAAATCTGTAAAGAAGACTAAGGTAAATTAAATGAAATATAAAATGTGCAAATAATTATATAATGTCCGGTCAAGCCTTCACTCATGTTTAAGCTAACCAAATCTAAATGACTTTAGGTAAAAATACATAATCCAGGCTCGGTTGAAGTGGAGCTTTGAAATGCAAAATATTAATTCATATAGAACACATCCCTTAATAGTATGAAACAACAGGGATCAACGGCAGTGTAGAAGCAAGTGTCAAAACAGTTAAATATCCCCTTGGTTTAATGGAGTTTATTGGGTCACTGGATGTCTTCATGGTAAATACAAAATAGCAAGATATGCAACAAATCATCCTCTTCTGTCACAACTCAAAAGTCACTAACCTCTATTACTGACTTATCCCAGGGAACCACTGTAACTCCATACTGATATACAGGGTAACCAGATAACTTTGAGGTGGAAGGCATCAAAACTTCTGTAAATAGATTATCCTCTGGGGGCACAACCCAGGAAAAGGGGATGCTTAAAATAAAACAGAAACTACTCAGAGCACAGTGTATCTTCCGTTATTAATTTGTTAATGGGCAACTTGATAGCAGAAGAAAATGTGGAGGGCATTATGTCTCCCCTAGCTGTTAGTAATCCAAACATAACCCAGCCTGACTGGGGCTCAACTTGACATATCAAGGAGACTGTATCAATCAAAATAACAGCCTTTAAATCCCAGAAGCAAAAAAATATGTGAACATCAACAAATAAAATATACAAAATGTAACACTCATTGAGTTAGTGTTAAAAAATATGTGGAAGCCCACATACTGCTAGTGCAGCTTTCTAAAGATGTCAATAGGTGGAGAAGCCATAATCATAGCTTATCCCAAACAGGTGTACAAACCCTTATAAAACAACTACTTTTTTTAAATATTATATCACCCACTGTGTTGGGTGGAGAAAACAAATAGAGTGGAAGAAATTCCCTAGTTGAAGTTTTTTTTTTGGCTGTTGGAGAAAGAAATGGGGACAATAGGCAGGGAAAGCTCTATCTGATGGTAAAACGTTTCCTATCAAATGATTTATTAACTGTAGATCACAATTTGTAGTATACCAGTTAGAATGTGAATGTTTCCTTAAAATACATTGGAAGTACAAAGAGGAACTGTAAGACTAGAGTGGGGGAACATATACGTAATATAGAAGAAGAATACATGAAACATAGTGTATCTGCTTATTTTGCAATTGCACATGAGAAAACCCCAAAAGGTTTAAAAGTAAGTGTTTGAACAGGTAGAGCAACATATAAAGGGGGGGGGGGGGGTTGTTGATCCTTCTGAAGAGAAAGAACCATTGGATACACAGTTTGGGTACTTTGGAGATCAACGGGTTAAACATACCAAAAAATTAGTATAGCAGCACCACCAATCAATGTAAAAAAATTACTTTATTAGGCCAACATAAAACATAAAACGTTTCAGACTTTCATCCTTAATCATGTCTAATATAAATACATTTAAAATCAACCTTAAATAGGTTAAAGCCACGCCTCCACATATGCCTCCACCCGTCTTAACCCTTACCTATACAAAATCACATCATTTTCCAAAAGTAGTGCCATCTAGTGGCCAGAGCATATATTGTTTAAACACATAGTCAAAGATAATCCTTAGATCTATTTTTTTAGAATCATTAATTAAATAATTACCATAATTCAATTTTTACATTTTAAATTTTACAACCTAAAAAAGTTGTTATCTATCCATTACAAGCATATCCCCCAATCCATTTCCCTATTCATTCCATTTGGGGTCATAGTCCCTAACTCGTGTATCCAGTATAGTTCCCTATTCTGTAATATTTTTGTTCTATTCCCCCCTCTTCTGGGTATTCTTACATGTTCAAGTACCTGGAACCTAAGCTGATTTATTTGATGTCCAGCCATAATAAAATGATTGAACACTGGGGCCTCCAAATTACCTGTCCTGATATTGCTTTTGTGCTGGTTAATGCACTCACACACCTTGCGAGTAGTCTCGCCAACGTACCCCAGCCCACAAGGACACTTAATTAGATATACCACATACTTTGTATTACAGGTATAATGATCTCTGAATCTGTATTTTTTACCTGTATGAGGGTGGGTGCAAATTGGGCCTTTTATAATACTGTTACAATTTTGGCAACTAAGACAGGGAAAACATCCCAAATTTTTCTCACCAATATAACTTTGGTTAACATTCTTTTTTAGACCAACATCTGCCTTAACCAATGCATCTTTAAGGTTTTTACCTCTTCTAAATTCAGTCATAGGGGGGGCTTGTAAACTCCTTCACAAGTGGATTTGAAATTTGTAAAATATGCCAATGTTTTCTCAAAACTTTCTGTATTTGACTGCTCCAGGGAGAATATTCATTTACAAAAATCATTTTGGGAATATCAATTTGAAAAATGTTGTGACATATACTTATTACTTGAAAGGCGACAAGGGGACCGATGGAGAGAGATTAAAAACCTCAATCTAGATGTACCTATGTGCCTAGTAGTGTACTGGAACACACTTCTACATGAAGGAGTTTGTAATATCCATAAAAGGGGAACTGGGAGGTTTTAACTTTTAGGGATTGTAAAGAACTCTACATAAATGCCTGAAGGTCTAGATCTATATTTAGACCTTTCTGGTTGATGGTGTTAAGGGTTTGGAGTTCGTTAATCCAATAAGTTTCACGTTGTCGTAAACACCTCAGCCTATTTTTAGAACTATTAGGTGGGATCCAATCTAGGACTATAATTTTGAGCCCCATCAAATTAGCGTCATGAAAGTGTTTAAAATGATCTAGGATGCTGTGATTTTCTACTTTATTTTTTATATTGCAAGAATGTTTATTAAATCTAGTTTTTATTAACATTTTAGTGTGCCCTATATAGAAACAATTACAGTCACAGGTTAGGAGGTACACCACAAATATGGATTTGCATGAAAACGTGTGTTTGATCTTATATGTTTTTGATCCATTACTATTTTTGAAGGTGTCTCCCCTAATAATGTGGCTGCACATATTGCAGTTTTTAGTTCCACATGACCAAGTTCCATTGGCTTTACTAAGCCAGTGTGTGTTGTTTATTGTGGCAGTTTTTATTGCCGGTTTTAATTTGGATGGTGCTAACATGTTTAGGTCCAGATTATTTCTAAAAGTGACTATAGGTCTCTCAGAGTCTTACCCAATAAAGGGTCACAGGTTAAAACTTTCCAATGTTTCTTCAAAATATTTTCTATTTCCTTACTTCCCTGGCTGTATGTAGTGATAAACCTAATATCATCCGTCTTAGTTTTCTGTTCTTTGTTTCTAATAGTGGGATTTAACTTGTTAGTTACTTTTTCTTTTACTGTGGTGAGAAGGGCTGTGTCATAACCTTTTTTTTTTTTTAACCTATTATCCAGAAAAATTGACTCTGTAAGATAGTCTGTAAAGTGCGTGCAGTTCCTACGAATTCTTTGGTATTGTCTGAGGGGAATATTGTTTTTCCATCTCGGAAGATGACCACTTTTGGCACTTAGGAAACCATTCTTATCGGTTGGTTTCCTATAGTTCCTAACGGCGATATTGTTGTTTTTATCCACAAATAATAAAAGATCCAGGAATTCTATATGGTCTTTATGAGTTTTGCTAGTGAATTTCAAATTCATAGTGTTATTATTAATGTATTTGATGAAGTTCTTGACCTGGTCTTCCTGGCCTTTCCAGACAATAATAATATTGTCTATGTATCTGAAGTAGCTTATTAGATGGCTAATACATGGATTATGATACCAGATATACTTATTTTCAAAACAATTCATAAATAAGTTAGCATATGATGGGGCAAAAGTCGTCCCCATCGCTGTGCCTTCTAATTTTAAATAAAACTGTGAATCAAACTGAAAATAATTGTGTTTTAAAATAAAATAAATACATTCAAGGATAAACTTGGTTTGTACAGGCTAGAGATGACTATCAATCATGTTCTCCTCCATAGCTTTGATACCCAAATCATGGGGGATACATGTGTATAAGGGTGTAACTTCACATGTTGGCCATAGGTTTTCATGTTCCCATTTCATCCCCTTTAAAAGTTTTAATAGTCTGGTTGGTATCCTTTAGAAAGGATCTAGTGTTTTTAACTAGTGGCTGTAAAAAGTGGTCAATATAGGTGGATAGATTGCTGGTTAGAGACCCTATCCCCGAAATGATCGGCCTCCCTGGGGGATCCACCAATGTTTTATGGACCTTGGGGAGATAGTAAATATCAGTTTGGATGGTTCTCTATCCAGCAAAAAATTGAATTCTTCATTAGTGAGGATGTTGTTAGTTTTTGCCTGGGTGAGAATAACATTCAATTCTTTAATATATTTGCTTGTCGGATTGAAAGAGAGTTTCTTATTAAGTATTCGGTTCATTTAATATTCTTAGGGCTTCCTTGAAGTAGTCAGATTTATCCTGAACCACTACTCCACTGCCCTTATCTGCTGTTTTAATTACAATATCCAGATTATTTTTTAACCTGGAGGCAGGTTATCATTAAACCTATTTATCCACTTGCCAATCTTATCCTCCCAAAGTTTGGACAAATATGTGCTGACTAGTTTATTAAAGATTTTAATGTGTTCTCCCTGATCCCCAACTGGGAAAAAGGAGGAAGTTTTTTTTTAAAATGAGTATGTACAATGTTCCATTCCTCCATATCCTCATATGTACTAAAATTGGACTGGGATTCATTTTGTGTAGAATATACGATATTAAGTGATCTCAAAATCTGTAATGTGTTCTCATCATTACTATCTAGAATTGTAGCAGTCTGTATTGGCACTGTATTATGTGGTTGTTGTTTAATAAAATATCTTTTTAAAGTAATTTTTCTGATATATTTCTGTAGATCAATGTATGTCTCAAATTTGTTTGGCGCTTTTTTGGGATCAAAATTTAGACCCTTAGCCAAGAGATTTAATTCTTGGTTATTTAGTTTCTTGGTGGTAAGGTCATACACGTTTTTCCTTATTTCTACTTAAAATTGTCTTCTGTAATCTTGAGCTCTGAATAATTCGTCCTCCTCTAACTACTCGCTTATTTTTTTTTCTTTTTTGTGCATTGGAATGTGATTCCCTTCTTGATCTTGTCTGTTGGGGACTGGGTAACGTATGATCATGTCTCCCTATCACCTATTGTTCTGTTGTTCTCTAAAATTCCATTTATTTTCATAAGTCGCGGAACTATTAGATCTGGGTCCCGCTCCCTGTCTGTTGTAATCAAAATCAGATTGATGATCTTCAAATACTTGGTACCTATTGCTGGTGGAAAGATCTATATGATTGTTGGGGCATTTGTTCTTGGTGTTCTGATCTTTATAATAATAATAATTACCCTGAGTGGAGTTCCCATTATGAAAATGATTGTAGTGTTTCTGTTCTTTAGCTGGATAGTATCTGGAATTATGTACATAGGAACGGTTCCACTGGTGTTGAGAAAACCATTTATTATCATGCAAATGTCTCTGATGGTCCTCATCAGTGTTCCCTCTAAGGACAGTTTTGTGTGCAGCCCAGCAGTGAAACAGTTAACAAGAGAACCATACCTTGCTATCTGCATTGTGCAGTGTTTGCTAATTGCAGGGTGTGGTTACCTAATTAACTGTTTCACTGCTGGGCCGCACACAAAACTGGCCTTAGAGGGAACACTGGTCCTCATTATCAATTATAGGGGGATTGTTTGTGTAATTGTCCATATTTCTATTATAGTAGGAGGATTTATTTTGCTTATGAAACATATTTGAAGTTGGTTGTTTGGATTTATCATCTTTAGTTGTATTACCTGGCTGGTTAAAACTAACTCCTTTATTTATCTGTTTGTCTTTCTTATAAGCATAAACCTTATTGCTTCTATAGTCTTCTAAGTCTCTGTGTAACTTATGTTGCTTAGATTGTGCTAATTCCTCGTTCAGTTTATTATTTTGTGCTTGTATATTTTCATTTAATTTCCTCCATCTTTCTTCCCCTTCAAAGGGTTGAATTTTGGGCAGAATAGTATCAAGAGCCAATTTAACTTTATTCAATTTGAATTCCCTATATCTAATCAAGATTTTAATTAGGGTCATGGAGCAGTCCTGTATGGCCTTTTCCCAGTCTGTAGTGAATTCTACCTCTTCTAAATCAAATGCTGGATTACTTGAAAATTCTTAGGCCCCTAGGGACTACTTCATGTAAAACATTGTTGTCTATAAGTAAAAGGTCTTGCCATTCCTTGGTATTACTATTTAATAATTTCTCTAAATCTCTAAACAGATCGATAGGGTTTTCTGTAGATTCATTGTTGGAAATAGGGGCGTTTAAATCTAAAATATTCTGGGCCCGCTATCTATTATGTCTGGACGTGCAGTCACCAAAATTACTACTAGTGTTATCTCCTGACATATCCGTCATATTTACTAGTAATCAAAAAGTTGTATGTTTAGGAGATTCAAAAAAGCTAAAGCGGCTAGTGCAATAGTAATAAAGAGAGTGACAGTATATACAAACTAAATAGCAATAAATGTAATAGCTGTAAATATAGCTATGTATGTATAAAAAAATAACTGAATATAAAAACCAAATAACAGTAAATACAATAACTAAGAAAGAGGGTGGGATTCTCTGCTTAAAAACACAGACAGGACATAGGTAGAAAACATACAAGTACTTGAGCTGCGCTTCTTCACTCCTAATTGGAATTAAACTGATATTTACAGCAAATATCTAAGTGGTCTCGTAATAGTAACAACCAGTATGAAGTTCGTAATGAACTTCATAATGAAGTTCATAATGAACTTACGAGATGTTTAAAACAGCGTTGTTACTCCAATAGTGTCATCAGTAGAGCTCAATCCAAAGTTGAGATCTTTGATAGACAACTTATATTAAGGGATGTTAGCCCTACAAAAGAGAGACAACTTCAGGGAGTCACGTTTCTCTGACACTAAAGAGGAGAAGCACTTTAGTCTTTTGGCAGCAGACCATAAACTAGTAAATTGTGTACAGACTGGTCTTAGGTGCTCTTACAAATGTAGCCAAACTGTCATGAAGGCCTCATGATTTTATGTGCAAGGGGTTAACTTTTTATCTGTTGGTTTGATGTTTTTGTTAAAATAGAGCTCCTCATAAATTGCTGTAAGCTTCACTGGAGAGAACTTTATTGCCTAAAGTCAGTTTATTGCCCAAACCTGTCAATACATAGAGTGATAGAACACAGTGTCTCTATCCAGACACTTGGCCTAAGGTCAATTGAGGGTTATTGTTGGATCAAATTAAAATAATATTTTATGAATTTTAGGCCTTTCAGACACCCCTTCTGCTGGACATGCGATGTTTGATATCAAAATAATCCTCATGACATCACAGGGGGTTTGCCTATCTGTGTATATGAACTAGATATACATAACAGAAATTATATAGTGTTCTATAATTTCAACGAAGGATTCAGAGATTTGTGACATGTCATAAAAGAGAGGGGTGAGTACTTTCCTAGCCCAACCTGGAACAAGGTTTGGTCAAGAAATCTGATTTTATAGTTAAGTGTATATAACTTTGTCATTTTACATGTGAAACTGTGCATAACAGTGTATATGGTCATTTTCTAATTCCATTTCACTGGAGACTGAAGACTATAAGACTTTGGGTAAAGTTACAGGTTTCTGTTATTTCTCCTTTTTATTTTAAAAACTGTTTGCTGCGTGTAAATTGTTTGTTAACTGTTTTTTTCATATAAATGCACTGTGACAACTTTTTGCTCATAATTAATGTTCCTTTATTAAGTTTTGCGTTTGTCTAATATTTGAACCAAGTTACTAAAAGAGATTGGTAATATTAATACTATTAATACTTTTTTAGATATATTTTTACCAAATTTGGCTCCTAATTTAATTAACCTTTGTGGTGGCAGCATTTGGAGGAATTTTTGTACTTTTTGGCTCTAGAAAAGTATTAAAAATATTTTGTTAACTCTTTCATTCCCGCATCTCAGTCACAGCCTTGCCTGCACAGTCTGATCAGGACTAGGGATGGGCGAATG
>CAJPDP010452702.1:0-14456 GCA_905336975.1 Bombina variegata variegata
AGACCCTTACCTACACGACTCTAAATACCAGCGGTAGCCCAAAACCAGCGTTAGGAGCCCCTAATGCTGGTTTTGACGGCTAACGCAAAACTCTAAATCTAGGTGATACATTTTTAATGATAAAATAGTGCTCTGCTGCAGCATCAGCCTCGCCCTTCATAAAAGCAGTAGTGTGTCTCAGGAGCTTAGCCAATAATAGAGCATTTCCTGTTGAGCCGTATCTGGCTCAAGAATCTACCTAACATAAGCGGCGTTATACATAATCTCCACGTTACAAATATGGGCGTTGCACTTGTCAAGTGACTGACAATCAAGTGTCATAGTGGGCATTTATTTTTTATATTGGCTAACAGCACTGCATACAAGACTTGTAGTGCTGTGGTGAACTTAAAACGGAAGTGTTCATTCCAGTATCATCGTAACTAATGTTATATACGGCTCATAAACAATGTGCAATGCTTGCTGTTTATACAGTTGCACCTTTGTTTATGAGACATATAAAACATTAGTCACGCAAATTGTTTCTACCTTTACCCTGCATAATGTAGTCTAAAAATGTGAGTAAGTGTAACACATCCTGCTAATATATTCATTAACCTAAGGGCTAAAATATATATTGGTACATACAGCTAGTATTTTCTGCAGTTTTCCATGCATTTATGCTCCCAGTTACACAAGGGATCCTTACAAAATCCTCTCTTGGCTTTCCTTCTCTGCCCACAAAAGGGTTAAGTGCTAAAACACCAGCAGTTAAAAGCTACAAAGATTTATTACTGCACTTGCGACCCGACCCGTCGCTGCTGCTGAGATCCATCCAAGAAGGGGCTACGGAAGGTAGGAGAACATAAATCATTGTGTAATAAACATGGTAATTGAACACCACTGGGGATGGCTGCATAGAGACTACAACTTTCATGTCACACAATGTGTAACACATACATCATCCTATCCTGCTGCAGAGAAACTTTTTATGCTATAGATTGCATAGAAATCAGACTGGCTGTGCTTCTTAGCAAATGATGCTGCAATGTTTAGGATACAGCAGCTGAGCTACGTAACCAAAAGGGAGTTCCTACAGTATGAGTATCCACCTCTTAGCCCAGCCCCTCCTTCAGCCTGCTTGTACACAGTAATGCCCCTAGTGGAACTATTTGAGCATTACTGTGACGTAGCAGGTGTACGGGTAGGAGTGGACATGCGGCCATATTTAGAAATACTGATATGTGCGTACGAACGCACTTATTGGTGGATCACCGCTCATTTTCAGAGGGCTTGGGCTAGAATAAAACCTTGAAGGTAATTTATATTTAAAAGTATACATTTTATTTAATAGATGTCTATGGCAATATATATTAATATTTAACGTTCTGTATGAAGAGTAAAAAATGTTTTGCGAGTTTCCTATCCCTTTAAAGGTGGCTTAATTTTCGCTGAACTTAATAAACATGGCTAATCCCTCGAATATACTGATTTAGAATGTGGGGGGATCACCTCTCCAATAAAGCGGAGAAGTATTCTCAAAAATCTCAGGGCCCAAAATGCTCAAATAGCAATATTAGTATAAACTCCTTTAAGTGAGAAGGAGCACCAAAAGCTCAAACAAGGCTGGGTCCAAGAAGTAATAGCAGCATCATATGGTAAAAAGAAGGCTAGGGGAGTAGCAATCCTCTTTAGAAAAGGTTTGAACTATAAAATACACCATGTAGAATTAGATGTTGAGGGTAGATATGTCATATTGGAAAAAGAGGTAGAAGGTATTCGTTTTATGTTGGTGGGAGTATATGGTCCACTACAAGATAAAGCTAAATTTTGGCTTCATTTACAAAACATGCTACTTTACCATATGTGATCAGAGGAGATTTTAACATTGCCCCACAGGTACCGTTAGATAGATACAGGAATCCCATGAGATCACCCACATAATCACATCCCCTTCCACACACACGGAGAGATGCGATAACTCTAAATAAATTCTAGCATGCACTATCTCTTATTGATGTTTAGAGGGAAAATAATCCAGAAACCAAAGATTATACATGTATTGCCCCGTCCAAGTGCTCACTATCCTGTATAGATTTTTTCCTGGTGTCAGATAATTACAAACCCAGAGTCAAAGAGATTACTATAGGCCCAGTCACAATCTCAGATCATGCTTATTTTAAACTTTCCCTGGAAACCCACAGTAAACAACGTAAACAAAACAGATGGGTACTTCCTTATCACTTATACAAAGACGCTAACTTCCTAAGGTACTTGATTGGAGAGTGGAATGCATGAAAAACCCTAAACATTCAACATCTAGCAAATCCCCTACTGTTCTGGGAAGCAGCAAAGGCAGTTCTTAGGGGGGTGATTACAAACTATGCAGCCGGGGTACATAAAAAATGCCCAGGAATCCTTACTTCTAAGACAGCTCCTGAATGCACAAAATAGATATTTAAAAACCCCTAATGAAAATAATAGAACGGTGTTCAAGCAGATCAAAGAACAGAGAGATCATTTTTTGCTACATCAGGCACAAAGGTCCACAGATAGAGTACAGGCTAAGTTCTACAGGTTTGGCAATAAGTTGAGTAAATTTTTAGCATTATTGTCGCGTTTGACTAGGCCCCCTAACACAGTAATGGCTATTCAGGATGGACACACAATTCAGTCAGACCAACATAAAATCCAACAAAAATTTAGCTTTTTACGAAGACTTATATGCCGCACAACCAGTCAATCTAGAAGAGAGAGGAACTATGGAATATAATTAAGCTGCCACAATTAGAAAAAGAACAATAAATATAAAAGGACAGAAGCGCCACATTTCCCAGTACTGTTGGATACACTCAAAGTAATATATGTGACGATTGCACTCACATGTGGTAGAACACCCCTAGTGGTGTGGAAGGAGCGATCTGGGGTCAAAAGCAGTCACCCAGAAGACTGACCTGCGGTGGATATTAGGTAATCTGTAGAGGGTAATACAAAACACAAGAAGTGCCTATATGGCCTAGTACTGTTGGGGCAAGCGATAGTGGTATAGTATGAAATGCACTCACAATTGTTGGAGCACCTCCCTTGGTGCAGTAGAGGCAAGCTGGGATCAATGTAGTCACCCAGTAGACTGATACTCCGGTAGTCAGGAACTCCCTACAGTCCAGTGGCAAGATTTGATGTAGAAAATAGGAAATAAAAGTTGTGCGGCAGCAAGTGGTAAGTTTCAAACTTACTTTATTTAAAAATGTTAAAATTGTTAGCAACGCGTTTCTCAGCCAACCAGTGGCTGTTTCATAAGGCTTAGTAAAATTAATATTAAACACTTGCTATATATGCCATACAAACAAACCTAAATAATCAAAGTAATGGATTACACCTGAGATAGGTGTTACCTGGTGGAAGCATCAGAAGAGTCATAACCAATCATATGAGACCACATTCTCTGACATCCCAATGTAAACAAAAAACAGAGATACAATATCATAGTCATAACAGATATAACAATGGTGTGCAAAGTATAATTGTAATCATAAGACATCATCATAACAAGTTGTCAGAGTGTTATAGACAACTGGTGTTTGGTATATAGATATAATATAACATATAAAAATATTAGCATTATAGTCTCAACTATATCGTAGTTATAAGACCCAAGAATAAATTGTTATTTAGATTCTTACATTAGTGCTATAAACTCATGCCCAAATATAGGTTAATACTTAAAATCTCATCAAGTGGTCTTTTATATATATCAGGGAGTACAATAATATGTAGAGGTACCTGCAATCATTATGCAGATCATGTTAGCATAGTAGTCATTCAATTCTAAAGTTGTCAGTTTTGGATATCTGAAAAAATGGGCTTCATGTGTAATCGCTAGTGTAACGTACACAGATGGTTTGTCAAAGAGCCATGTAATACAAGATCATTCAAATAATACATCATGCTCATTGAGTGTATATAGTCACATCACTTATATTGTTGCTAAATTTCGTGCCGGCAATTAAAGGAGATATTTTGCACCTATATGTGAGTGTGAGAATGAAGTGACGCTGTAAGTACGTGACAAGTAGTAATGAGTTTGTTTGGCCAATAGGTAATTGGCTGTAGTGATGCTGTAAGTACGTTGCGAATCGTGATAGGCTTGTTTAGCCAGTAGGTGATTGGCCTAAGACATCAATTCATCAAAGAAGTGGGTGGGGCTTAATCGGACCGGTACAAATATATTTGTGTGAACTAAATACAGTGATTCTACGGGGTTAGGTGATGATTAAAGTTACCATTGGTTTAGATCACTAAGCACCCTACTTACGAGGGGGGTAGTATCTACTACCAAACAAAGACACCGTCATACATACAGAGCGCTATGCACCGAAGGTGCTAGCAATGTCAATAACTATTGTGCGACCTGAATCAAAGTAAGTGTCTATTCAGAGAATAGGCAATAGGTGTATTAGTGCTACATTAAAGTCTAATAAACAATGATAGTGTGAGAGGCGTATAAAAGACTGGTGGCTAGCCTAATGCAAACCAGTGTTGTGAATGAGATAGTGAACCTCTATATATGATGTTATATATTCCTAATACAAACAGGAAATTTATCAGCCGCAGAGCTACTTAGCTTATCTGTGTAGTCAAATAAAGTTTATAGAGTGGAAGAGTTTAGAGAAATATATAAGGTGAGTTAAATGTAGTATGCCCTTATGCTTCTTGTTATTAGCTACAAGATAATACATGGGATTTGTTCACATCAGTGTGTACATATGCAGTCCATGTCCATGTGGGCTCTTCGAATCTTCAAATGTCATCGACAATAATTAGCAAGAAACATATAGATCAAATAATTCTGAGGTACAGTATAAACAACAATAAAAAGATAACAGAAAAAAGAAAAAACAGCTCTCATAGCGCTTCAATATCCTAGTTTGATATAAGATGTACTCCCCACCTTGACAGTTGGTTAGGTGTGTTAGCTTCCGCGGCCCGCCACTAGGTGTAGGATAATGTGCATTGGGTTAACAGTTGTATCTCATTTGTCTAATGCTACAATCTGGGATATGCTACTCCTGGCGGTTTTTACTCTCTCCCCACTGCTGCGTCATAAGATTATGTATGTCTGCTGTCCCCTGCTGGAGATGGTGGCACCTTTCTAGCTGTAACAGAGTGTCTACCTGTTGCTTCCACTCCACTATCGTTGGGATTGTTCGTGTCTTCCAATGTTTCGGAATTAACATTTTGGCACTGTTCAACATGACCAACAGCAAGGCCCTGCTCTGCTTGTTCTCTAATTTGGGCAGAGACAAGTACAGTATAATTTTGGGGCTATTTTGCAGTGGTTTCCCTATCGTGTATTCTATGCCTAACTTAGGGCAGTGCCAACAGATATGCGCTGGTGTTCCATCTCCCCCGCAATCCCTCCAACACCCACCTGATGCTGACCTGTATATTTGTTGTAGCCTACTGGGAGTAAGGTACGAGTAAGCGTCCAGCGCTGCGGAATCTGTTGGCGCTCTACAAAACACCGATAATAATAAAATAATAATAATACCACCTTGGCAAGAATTTGTAACTGGACTCCTGCACTTTTACAGAAATTGAGGCTTTTTTAGTAATCTGAAACACAGCCTGCCACTCACTATAGCTTATTTCAATTTGTAGCTCCTTCTCCCAGGCCCTGGTGTATGTAGGAAGGATATGTGTGTCTTTCACTAAGAGGAGTTTGTATGTTAGCGATATGGCGTGTGCCGTGGGAGCTTCCCACAAGCACATGTTTTCGAATGCTGTCACTTGTCTTGTGAAGATGCATTTAGCGCGGTGAGTCGCAAGGAAGTGGCTAAGCTGTGAGTGCGATAGCCAATTCATGTGTATGCCTGGCATAAACTCTTGTATCTCGTCTAGTGGTTTAAGTTTATCCTCATCTAAAAGGGCTGCAAATATCAAGTCTTTCAAGGGTACCATTGGACCCACCTCTTTCTCTCTGTAGTTCCAAGGCACTTCAGGATTCTGATAAATGGGGGTTAATGGATCATGCGTGGAGGATATATTTGTTGAGGTATGTAATATTCTGTCCCAGTGTGTGTAAAAGTCTACTAGTAATGGATATGTGGAGGTAACTGAAGCTCTGTCCCTCTCTGAGACCCATGCCCGTAAGCTGGCATTTCTTGTGTCTAGTATGTCGCGGTTCAGTTGTACCCACGTCTTATTGGGGTCATTGTGGCACCAGTCGATTAGTCTCTGTAGTGTGATGGCTTGTTTGTAAGTGTAAATATTGGGCACTCCAAGGCCCCCCTTGTCCCTAGGAAGGTACAATGTTTTTTTAGCTATTCTAGGCTTGGTGGCTCCCCATATGTAATGTTCCAGTACACTTTATATCTTATGCAGATAGTTTGCTGGCAGTGGTACAGGGGTGGTCTGGAGTAGGTACAGTAGTCTAGGTATCACATTCATTTTAACAACATTAGTTCTCCCTACCCAAGATATAGTTTTCTTTTTCCAACTAGAGAGGTCAGTGACCAGAGTGTGCTCCAATGTTTTATAATTGGCCTGGAATATAATTTGCGGGTGTGGGGACAACTAAATTCCCAGGTACTTCATTTTAGTCTGTTGAGTCCTAAGGGGGCAGTCTTGTAAGATCTCAGGCAGCTCATCAGGGCCATATGTGACGTTCAGTAACTCTGATTTAGTTATGTTGAGGTGAAAGTTTGAGACCCGTCCGTATTCCCGGAAGGTAGCTAGGGCTTTGGGCAGGGAGATGTCTACACTAGTTAATGTGAGTAGCACGTCATCCGCATATAACGCAAGCTTATGCTCGCTTGTTTAGATGTGTATCCCCGGTATTTGTGTTTCCTCCCTTATTTTTTGGACCAGGGCTTCTATGGTTATGGCAAAAAGGATTGGTGAGAGAGAGCATCCCTGCCTCGTACCATTTCGGATGGTGAATTTGTCAGATAGGAGACCGTTAACCTTAACCCTCGCTGTAGGATGTCTATATAATGTGAAGATTTGGGCTATGAAGGTGTTGCTAAATTTCATCTTGTGCAGAACCGCCTTTAAGAAATGCCAATGAACCCTGTCAAAGGCTTTCTCGGCCTCTGTTGACACAAGGACTGATGGTATATGATGTTGTCGGGCGTAAGTCATCAATTGTAATACTTTTAGTGTATTGTCCCGTGCCTCCCTTCCAGGCACAAAACCCACCTGATCTGGGTGGATCAGCTTAGGTAGGTACTGGTTAAACTGGTGGCCAAAATCTTGATGTCAGAATTCAGAAGGGAGATGGGGTGAATATTCTCTGGTTTGTCTGGGCGTTTACCTTGTTTGGGAAGTACTGTAATATTGGCCTTTAGCATATGGTCCGTAAAACCCCCCGTCTTTTAATAATGAATTGAATAAGGATGCTAGGGGTGCCAGCAGATGGTGGATGAAAGTTTTATAATATTTAATGCTCAACCCGTCTGGCCCTGGGCTCTTGCCATTCGACATGGATTTAATGGCTCTAGTGACTCGGTGTCCTCTGTGTTTAATGCACGCAAAGTCACCCTTTCCAAGTAATTGTCTGTTTCGTGTTGCCTGTAATCATTGTGGATGTTGTATAAGTTCTCATAGTATTTTCTAAACGTCTCAGCTATTTTAGTACTGTCTCTATGTATATGACCCGTTGCGTCTGATAGCGTATGTACATAGGTATTTAAATGCTGTCGTTTTAATGCCTTGGCCAGCGATGAGCCTGATTTGTTGTTTACGTCAAAGTATTTTTGTTTCAACATTGTAACCCTACACTGGTATTCCTTGATGTAGTGACTGTTAAGGTCGTTCCTTGCTTTGGTTAGGGTTTCTAAAGATACTTGTGGAATTGGGTGCTTGTTTGTGTTGCACCTCCCAGTATCGTATTTGTGATAGAGTGAAATTCACAAATTGACGGTCAGTTTTAATTTTTCTCGCCTTGTGCTTGATAAACTCCCCCTCACCACACATTTGTGCACTTCCCATGTTGTAGATGCGGAAGTGTCCTCAGGCGCGTTGTCCCTAAAGTAATGCCCTAATGTCTCGTCAATGTCAAATTTAACTAATGGGTTTGTTAAGACAAGCTCATCCAACCTCTACAAGAAGGGATGTGGTGGTGTATCTGGCCAAGCGACCGTGCAGATCACTGGGGCATGATCAGACCATGTGATTGGCAGTATGGTGGATGTCTCTATCATTGATGGGCCTAGCTAGTCTGTAATGAGGTAGTCAATCCTAGTGTAGGTATGATGTGGGTGTGAGTAGAATGTGAAGTCTAACGAGTCTGGGTTTTTAGTTCTCCAAATGTCATGCAGTTTTAGAAGTTGCAGTTGAGTGTTTATGGACTTTATTACTTTCAGTGGGGTACATGTCCGTCCTGTGGAGGTGTCACGTAAGGGGTTTAGTGGTAAAATTGAGAACAGCACACCTGTCGTGTGTTCGAGTAATAGCTGGGTCACTTGTTTGAATATTGTGTGCTGTCCCTGGTTGGGTAGGTATACATTCACCAGTGTCGCATAGGCATTAAACAAAAGCCCTATGACTATTAAGTATGCCCCATTTGGGTCCTTAATGATATGTTTTGGTTGGAAGTGGACGGAATTTTTTAGGAATATGCCCACTCCTCCTTTCTTTGATGGTCTCGAGGCCAAGAAAAAGGTCCTGTACTTGTTGTTTATAGACTTAGGCTCTCTCCCCTTTTTAAAATGCGTCTCTTGAATATAGAGTATATCCCCTGCTGCTTTGTGTAACTGGTGAAAAGCTACCGTCCGCTTTTCCGGGCTGTTTAGCATTGAATGATAAAAGTTTTAGTGAGTGTGGTTGCGTCTTTTCCTGACCTGCCATGGAGATATACGTCCTTTTCTAAAGTGTTAGAGATATAAAAAGGGATGAGCAAGTCTTAGTTATGGCCAAAGAATTTAGTGTGTCTTGCTAAAGTGGCTCTCAGTCCCTGCACCCTTCTTGTATAACAGGATGATCTTTACTATCTCGTATAGAGTAGAGGCTGTCAGGTGTGGAGTGTGTAGCATAACAAAGTGGCTAGAGGGCAAAAATATAGCAAATCTCTTAGTTGAACCTGTGACAGAAATGCAATAGAGTAACAAAATAACAATATCAACCAACAGAGAAAATATGTCAAATAGGGCAGTATCCCAGCCCCCAAGCCCAAACATTTAAATGTAAACATAAACATTTATTATATGACCTGTAGCCATAAAGGATTAGTGAGAGTCCCCTCGAGCTGATGAATGCACACTGTCGATAGGCCTGCAAGAGTCTCTCTGGTTTGTGTGCACATTTGTTGCAGCAACTTGTTTTTCAGAGTCCGGCCTTGATCTCTCCTCTGATGGTAGTAGAAATCTGCTGTGTGGCCGCTGTACTTCTATGTTCTCATGTCCTGGATGTTCTGGGGTTTGAATGGTGATCCTCAGCATTTCACAAAAGCGTGGTAGGTCCTCCTTGGTCCTGTAGATAGCTGTAGTGTCCTCCCTTGTTAATATAATGCTGACCGGGAAGCCCCACCTGTAGGGTATTTTCTGTGCACGTAGGGTAGTGGTTATGTGATTAAGATCTCTCCTCTTCTGTAAAGTTGCCGGACTCAGGTCCGCAAAAATTTGAATGCAGTTTCCCGCATGAGTAAAGTCCTGTTTCTGTTTGACGTGCTTAAGGATTTCTTCCTTGTCTTTAAAGTGAAGAAGTTTAAGGATGACATCCCTAGGGGGTGCTTTGGGCGGGGGTTTGGCGCACCACTATCTCTTATAAACATCCGAAATCGGTCTTGTAGGCAGCCCTCCAGGGCTGTTGGTTGGATAGTCTCCGATGTTCCACGTATCCGAAGGTTGTTCTTCCTGCGCCTTTTATCCAGGTCCTCAACCTTTTCCAGAAGATGATGGATGGTCTCATCTTGATCATATGCCAGACGGGACATATGCTGGATGTCGTTATATGTTGTGTTGTGATTCTCTTCTAAATTTGTAACTCTCTGTGTCACTCTTGATAGATCCCTTTTCAGCTCTGTATACCATGTTTTAACTTCTGACATAATTTCTTTGACATCGTCTTTGGTGCAGAGAGACTGTAAATCTTCCTTTGTAAAGTTTGAAGAGCTGGACAGTGCTGGCGGTAGAGCCTATTGTCCCTCAACTTGTGTATGGGCATTGAGAGTGGCGGTGGCCGATGTCAGGTGAGAGTCTGCTGGTTTCAGGTACTGTTGCAGCATTTTGGAATTTGTGGCCCCGTCTGGTTTATTTTGTTTACGGCCTGGCATGCCTTGATAATTGGTGGTTTAATGAGGGGTGCAAACCTGTGCGTGTATAGGCTAATATTAAGCGTGTACCCCACGCAGGTGCTCGTCAGGTCTAGTGATTAGTGGTTGGGGCAATCAAGCCCAGCAGGTTAGGGTAGTAGGCTTCTCAGCTACTCTTTCTGTATGCTGCCCCTTTTTGCTTGCGGCGTGTTGAATTTACGGAGTTAACTGTGTATTTACTGTTGTGCAACTTCTAAGGGCTGTGCGGCTTTCACTGGAGACCTGTCTGCCCAATATATCAGAACCTCTGGGAGTGGGCTACAAAAAGTGCAAGGCCTGGTAGTGTTTTTCAGATCAGGTTCTCTGTGTCTGCCCTCAGTGAGGAGTAGGGGAGTGAAATATAGAGCTGTGAAGGGTCTGCTACTTATTGATCTAGTTAGGCCTGCTTGGATCCTGAAGCCACTCTCTCTATAACTTGATTATTTGAGGCTGCTCAGGTCTGGGCCTGTCTGAGCACTATCCCAGTGCCTGCCCTCAGTGAGGGGTATAGATATGTGGTATGGGAAGATATAAGACCTTTTGCACAGTGACCCCGTTAGGCCCACTTGGAATCTTTAGCTGTTTTCTATTGTGCTGTGTCGCATACAATTGGGGCCAGTTAATGCAGGGCCATCCCTCACTGAGTGATATACAGGGGCCTGATCGTTTGCACCGGAGGGCAGTTTTCCCTGTGTATGTCCTTTAGCTCTGACCCCTTTGACGTCCCCCCCTGCAGATTTTCACTTGCCTGAGGCCCTGTATCCGTGCGCTGCATCCGTTATCTGTGTGGCGTGGCCCGTCGATACTGCTATCCTGCAGCTGCAGTCCCGGAACGCTTTGTAGGCCGTTCCGGTTTAGTATCTGCCCCCTGTGCGGCTTGCGGTCTCCTTAGCGGCTGTGGCCGTGATCTTGTCTGCCTCTGTCTGCGGCTAACATGCGGGATGTCAGACCGCTGGATCTTCTAGGTGCCACAGGAACAGCATCTTCCCCCAGAGCGGCGTCTTTCCGCTCCTCCAGGTCTTAGGGTGATTAACGGCTCACTGGGGTATGTTTTTAGGTTGCTGGCTGGCTATGTACTTTGAGCTTGGGTAGCGTGGGCCTAGGAGCTGTCTTTTCACGCGGCCATGTTCCAGAACGGCCAAGCTCCGCCCCCCCAATTTTAACATTTTTAAATAAAGTAAGTTTGAAACTTACCACTTGCTGTCGCACAACTTTTATTTCCTATTTTCTACATCAAAATCTTGCCACTGGACTGTTGGGAGTTCCTGACTACCGGAGTATCAGTCTACTGGGTGACTACATTGATCCCAGCTTGCCTCTACTGCACCATGGGAGGTGATCCAACAATTGTGTGCATTTCATACTATACCACTATCACTTGCACCATCAGTACTAGGCCATATAGGCACTTTTTGTGTTTTGTATTACCCTCTACAGATTACCTAATATCCACCGGAGGTCAGTCTTCTGGGTGACTGCTTTTGACCCCAGATCGCTCGTTCCACACCACTAGGGGTGTCCTACCACATGTGAGTGCAATCGTCACATATATTACTTTGATTGTATCCAACAGTACTGGGCCATGTGGCGCTTCTGTCCTTTTATATTTACTGCAGATCATTGATCCTGGATCGTGGCCTTGATCCTCTACAGATAGCTGCCTTACCGTTTCAACTAATTACCTATACTGACACCATCATATCTATTAAGACTTTATCAAGGCTAGCCACTAAGGACTTTATGTTTCTATGATATCATATTGTATATTCTAACAATACCATTTAGGCTATATGTTGTCTCATACTATTGTGTTCACAGAAATACCATTGTCATATAATTGTCATTTATCACTGCAAAAGTTTTCTAAGTGATTCATTTGTCATAAATATCAATTATTTTTTTACTTAATAAGGGCACCCCCTACCTACTTCTTTGTCTCATAGAAAAAGAACAAGCAGATTCCATTAATGCCCTTATAACATTGGAAGAGATCTCAACAGTCATAAAAACCTATCTCTAAACAAATCCCCGAGACCGGATGGTCTCCCCGGGGAATTTTGCAAATTCTTAAAAAAACACAGAGATCTCAGAATCATTAGCAAAACTTTTCAATACTATTTTGGAGGGAGGAATTCCACCCTCGGGAACTTTTACGGAGGCACATATAACCATCATACTTAAGCCTGACAAAAATCCCTTGCTCCCTATATCATATCGTCCAATCTCCCTTCTCAACAATTATTAAAAGCTATTTACTAAGATTCTGGCGGTTAGGTTGGGGAGAGTGATGCCTAGTATAATTATTATAGATCAGACAGGGTTTGTCACAGGGAGATATTCAGTACTTATTGTCAGGAAGTCCAATTGGTCATTTAACATTTCTGGAGAGAGGCATTGGTACGTCAGCAATCGCATCGATCGCCGGCATGTTTGCTGGCGGTCGATGCAGAGAAAGCATTTGACAAAATGCTCTGGGACCGCCTTTACTTCACCTTGGCCAGGTTTGGGGTGGAAGGGAGCTTCCTGGACACCCAAAAAAAATTCTATGCACAACCCCGAGTGGCTGTAATTGTCAATGGAGGTTTGTCTCCAATCTTCCCATTGAATAGAGGTACAAAACAGGGGTGCCCGCTTTCACCCCTGCTATTTGATCTAGCTTTAGAGTCTCTGGCATACTTAATTCGTAAAGAAATGGAGGGTTTGGTAATTGGTAGGGAAAGATTGCACTTCTCGTTCAACGCGGACGATATGATCCTTTTTGTGTCAAATCCAGATACCAACTTGTCGATACTGATGTCCATCATAACTGAATTCGGTAAGATCTCGGGATACACCATAAATAAAGATAAGTCAGAGTTGATGTGTCTGATACCAGAGAATAAGACCCCCCTGTCAGGGCACCAATTTAAAATAGTAAAAGATCACTTTAAATACTTAGGAATAAAACTGACCATAAATCCCAATCTCTGGCATGACAAAACTTTTCGACCCCTAATTGACGAAATCACTAATCAATTAGCCTCTTGGAAATTTCTCCCAATATCACTTTCAGGAAGGGTAAATTTAATTAAAATGATTGTCTTCCCAAGGCTTTTGTATGCATTCCAAATGGTACCGGTTCTCTTAGAGAAAAAAGACTTAGGACTCTAAACTCCAAGATACTTGACTTTATTTGGGCGGAAAAGAAACATAGGGTGAGACATTCCAAACTAACAAGTAGTATGGCACAGGGTGAACTAAGTCTACCGAATTTACAGCTATATAATTGGGCAGTTCTAAGCAAATTCATAGTGGATTGGCTTAGCAAATCATACCACTGTACCTAGAAAGAATTATAACAAGAGATAGCATCACCTTGGTCTCTGGTCATGCTCCCCCATCTAGCGGCCAAACAAGCAAACACACTATGGAAGGATTTAATTATCTTTAGTGAATCCTTAAGAGCCTGGAGAAGCCTCTGCCGATGCCTTAACATATCCAAAACTTACACTAAATTCTTACCCCTTAGAGGGAACCCAGATTTTATAGCAGGATTCACCATGGCACCTTTTAAGTTTTGGGAGTTGAGGGGATTATGTTGTGTGCAACAATTGCTAGAGGATAATAGAGAACGGGTTAAGTCCTTTCAGACTCTTAGAGCTACTTATGGAATACATAAAAACCACCACTTCGCTTACTTACAAACCAAGCACTACATTGCTTCACTAGTCACAGAGGGTCATGCAACCAAATGCACACAGCCACTAAACAACATGGTAACCTTTTTTCCCACCAGATCTACTCAATATCACCTATATATAAAGCTCTTTTAGCAGGTACAAATAAAAAAAATATCATAGAAATAGCAGCTAGGTGGTCTACGATAGTTGGGAAAGAAGTGTCACAACAAAAAGTGGCAGAAAGTATCAAAGCAGTCAAGAAAGCAACACTATCACAGGATATGAGGGATTCACACTTCAAGTTATTACATAATACATATATAACACCACGACTTTACCAGAAATGGGTACCGCAAGCTACTATTAAGTGCCCTAAGTGTGGACTACCAGACCCTGGGATTCTGCATTTGATTTGGCAATGCCCAAGATTAACTCATTTTTGGAAAACTATTCCATACTGGCTATTCAGGAGATGTGGATTTGAGTTGAACTTAGAAAGTAAGACGAGACAGTATGGGAGATTTTTG
>CAJPDP010453065.1:0-19040 GCA_905336975.1 Bombina variegata variegata
AGAGGTGTACTTACTTTTGTTGCCAATGGTTTAGACATTAATGGCTGTGTGGTGTTGTGAGGGGACAGCAAATTTACACTGTTATACAGGCTGTACACTCACTACTTAACATTGTAGCAAAGTGTAATTTCTTCAGTGTTGTCACATGAATATATAATACAATATTTACAAAAATGTGAGGGGTGTACTCAGTTTTGTGAGATACTGTGTGTGTATATGTGTATGTGTATATGTGTGTGTTTTTGTTAAAAGGATTTCCTTTTATTCAAAGCTTCATTAAAACTACATTTTGTGGGAAGGTTTAGCATCAAGCCTCTAGCATCTAACCAGTTTCTCAAAGATCAAATTCATCGAGGCATCTTTAAAATAGCGCTGGGGCTCGAAACTGTTTAGATGCTGGAGGGTTGATGCTAAACCTTGCCACAAAATGCGGTTTTAATGAAGCTTTGAATAAAAGGAAGCTGTTTTAACTTTTATATTTGACTGCTATGCCTGATTGCTAATAAGTATGTATCTCCTCAAACTTGCATGATATTTTGAAATGTATTTATTTTTTTCATGTTAATGGCTGTAGGAACCCCAGCCTTAGGGGATTGGATATTGTTTTAAACTGAAGATTTGATACACAGCACTATTATACGTAGTAAATTGTTACTGTAAATTATCCCCTTAGCCAACTTAAAGGGACATAATACTCATATGCTAATTCACTTGAAACTGATGCAGCATAACTGTAAAATGCTGACAGAAAAATATCACCTGAGCATCTCTATGTAAAAAAGGAAGATATTTTACCTCACAATCTCCTCAGCTCAGCAGAGTAAGTTTTGTGTAAAAAGTTACTCAGCTGCTCCCAGCTGCAGGTAAAAAAATTTAAAGAAATGAACAGCAGCCAATCAGCATCAGCAGTGCTGAGGTCATGAACTTTTACTGTGATCTCGTGAGATTTGACTTGACTCATGAGATTTCATTGTAAACTTCCTTACACTGAATAGGGAAATAAGATCAGTGCACGTAAGCTCGCTCTTCCCGCTGTCCCGGGACAGACATACTGATTTCCTGCTTAGAAGTCCTTTACAATAGGATGTGGCTACTGAGAAACTTTTGAGGTACAATATCTTCCTTTCTTACATAGAGATGCTCAGGTGATATTTTCTAGTCAGCTTTTTACAGCTTTGCTGCATCACTTTCAAGTGTTTAAACATTTGGGTATTATGGCCCTTTAATATACCTTGATATAGGTAACAATCTTATAAGAATGTACAAACTATTTTTGTTTTCAAAGCAAACAGCTGGTTTAGCAGACAAACATATATATAAGCAGTGCTAATTAGGTTTACACACATGCAATCATATCTGCAAGAGGGACACTGGAGAAATGTCTTCAAGCTCATTTCTCTAACATATAAGTAGCTGTGTGCCATTTCATGTGGACTTACCAAAAGGTGGTAGATCTTTAACTGGCACTTTCTTCCGAGATGGGTATAGCGATACTGCAGGCACTTGTAATGCCTGATTCGCCTTAGCTATTTGCTGCTGCTGTTTCTGTTGTGTAGCTGCCCTTGGTGTAACTGGTGATGTGTCTGGTTTACCTGATCTCTTCTCACATGGATTTTTTGGCACTAGAAACAAAAAGCATTCCCAAACCCCAATTACAACATTGTTACATGTACAGATGTAAATACAATTTTCTTTATTTATTAGGTGACCTAAGGGGGAAAAACCTGATATGGCAAAGATCAACAGGAAGTCAAGCAGCTGATAAGAGTTAATTTATTCAAAGCTTCTGCAAGAACACCCTTTCAAACGGGCTGGAGGCTCTCTAACCATTTACTAGGAGGTTCATGTCTGCTGCTGCTTTGTGTTTACAAATTTTTCTATAGTCAATACTGAATTATTGAAATTTTCAGTATAGGTGACGGTTTCAACAGGCAAAAGCAGCTATTCCAAATGAAAAAAAAGGTAAATGAACTATATGTAAATATTTCAACACACTCCAACAGGTAGAATGGTTCACTAGGTGCACATTAAATAAGAACATATTTTACATAGTACAATGTTCATTTTAAAGGAACTAGCAAATAGCTAAAATATGGAGAGCTGAAGAGCTATGTTTAAAAAATGAACAAACACTGCATATCAGTTCATTTCGGACTGGCTAAAAAATGAATGCATTAACTGCAACGCTAGTGAATTGCAACTCAGTTTTTTTTTTTATCCCCAAACTATTCAGAAGAAGGTAAATCTGAGCTTACATGTATTTGTTGCTGGCTCACACTGCAGAGATAGCGTCTGAAGATTTTCTTCATCCATTTCAAGATCCAGATCTGACAAGTACTGCTTTACTTTACGAGCCATCTGGGCATCTTCATACAATTTTTTTGCATTTAAGAAAGAACTACGACGTACGCGCTTTTTGTGCCCTCCAGTCTGGGCTACATCAAGAACTGTTGCATTTGTACTGCCTTGACTAAGTGATCTGATAAAAAAAGAAACAAAGCAGAAAAAAAAAAAAGAATGAAAATTGGGTATCAATACAAGTCTGCAAAAATAAATAATTATCATAGGCAAAATCAATTAAGAAAAAATAAAAAATGATGGAGCAAAATCAAACTACTGTAAACGCAAGGCTTAAAAATTATGCTGTTGACTGTGAATGTTCTTTTGTAAGTAAGATAGCCAGTTAGTAAATGAAACGGACACTACTGTTCATCATGCAACATGTGGTCTTAGGGCGAAATGGATCAATAACGGTTATCAATGAGGATGGAGACATATTCTGAATACGTCAGAGAAATTGCAATTTTTATTCCTTTTTCAGCCAACCTATCCCATTTCATCATTTTATATATTTTTTTTAACACTATATATTTTTATGAATCAATTTAAGTAATGTTTTTCATATTTTATAAATGAATTATATATATATTTACTTGTTTGTATGACAGTGATACAAAGAAATGATGATTACGTTATTATTCATCTTCTTGCATGGAAAAATAAAAAAATAAAACTATATGGGTTGAGAATATCAACAGTCTGCCAGCAAGAGGGTTAAAAAAGGGAACAAAAGCCAAAAAGCAAGAGAAAAAGAAATGGATGCAAATGAACAGAATGAATATGGCAGCTGTGAGAAATAAGGTCACCAAGTAACTTACCCTAAACTTCTCCACTTCTTCTTCCTACAAGTGAGAGCCATGAAGAAAGAAGCATGGGTACAGGAAGAGACAGAGAAGGGGAGAAAGAAAGTTCACAAGCTCAGAGAGAAAGGACTAGACCTCGAGACCAGCAATACTAGAAGCTCACACACACATCTCTAGCAGACATATAGTCCATTCCACTAGTACCTACATTCCCCACCTGCTCAGCAGATGCTGTTATATTATGGGGGGAAATCCTTTTTTGTTCCAAAACACAAAATAAGTGTTGAGAATTCAATTAACATTTTAAATTATTTATTTTCAAATGCAAACATACAACTGTCAAGTATTGAAAGAAAATATCATTTGTATTAAAGAACATAAAAGCTCCAGTTAAATTTGCGTTAATTACATGCTGTCCTAGTGTGAAAATGTGTATTTGTGCACTGTTAAAATGCAAAAAAAACTATCCATAAATGCAAATGTCCACATACAATCTGGTGTAGTAAATGCAGCTAAGAAAAATAAAGTTCTTCAAATAAAAAAAAGTTTTCCAAGAAATAAAACTTACCTTGTTCTAAACATTAGTGCAGGATCCATGTTGACCGAAGCCATTCGACCGACATGGCGGATTTCTTTCGCAATCATCCTTAGCTTCTCAAAGTTGACCAAACCTTCAACTTTGGAGTCATTACCTGAGTAAGAGACATTGGCTATTGGTTTAAGTTTGTGGGTATTTTCAGAAATGGATGGTTTAAGCAAAAGTTTGGCAAAAATCCCCCCTGAGTAAGGGAGCCATGGCTCAAATAATTTTCCTTCTAGCTTCTGTTTAGATGATTCTACATCTTTTTTTCTGTTTCATAAAGTATGTGTTGCTGGCTGTTTGGTATTCTATCTGGCTCATCAATTTATTTGTCAACCTGCCTTAAAAGGGACATAAACCCCAAATTTTTCTTTCATGCCATTTTAAACAACATTTTAATTTACTTCTATTATCAAATGTTCTTCGTTCTCTTGGTATCCATTTGCAAGGGCACTAGATGGCAGCAGTATTTCTTGCCATGTAATGGTCCAGACACCTACCTAGTTATCCCTCCAACACAGAATACCATGGGAACTAAGCAAATTTGATAATGAAAGTAAACTGGAATCTTTTTTAAAAATTGTATGCTCTGTCTGAATCAACATATCCCTTTAAGAATAGGAACATTGGTGTCTGCACTCACCTTCATGTAGGAACGTAAGATCTTTCTTGATAACTGGAAAAAGGGGGATAATGGGAGGCTGAAGATTCTGGCTATTAAGTACATTGCGATATTTAGCCATGTTCCTTGATGGGTCAAAAAGGTCTTGAAGATCTTGAAACAGCTTCTCATATTTACTAGGAAGTTTTTCCCATGTTGTTCGGAGTCGTGACACAGGAGCCAAATTTAAACCACTGAAAACACAGGGAAAAAAATGTAGCCGTGTTCCAGGAATACTACTGATATTAAAGCAAATGTAATATGAAAATAACCCATTTCATCAGAATTTTAAAATGTTAAAAGTGATTTACCTGTGTGGGACTAAAAGTTCTAATGTTTTAATTTAAGCCATTTAAAAGAGGGGTGTGTGTCATTATTAATGATCTACTGAATCAGGTAGGTTTATTCATAACAAATTATAAATGTTTTTTCCCAGTCACTTTTTCCACCCCTGCTACCAATAGTGGGAGCGCTAAAACGGCAAGCAAAGGGCATTTACACACAAGCACAATCACATAAGTAGAACTCAGTGATATCACTAGTTTATGCCCATAAAGCAAAAGCTCAGAGATAATTCCACATGTTATAGCAACCAGTTAATTCTATGAAATATACATTTCACAATACAACAACAAATATGATTCCAAACCATACATTCCATAAACTTTTTTTTAAATATTCATAAGTGTAAAAAAGGCTCTTTTTGAATCAAATCCATTTTTCCTATATTTTTGGAGTATGAAACAAAAGATAACCCCTATTGGACAGTTACTAAGGTAGTTATGTGGTTTGTTGAAATGTATTTTGCTTACCTAATGATTGCAAACATAGAGTTGAAATTCTTGCACTCCCTACAATGCAGTGCAATCTTGATAAAATGCTTGATAATCTTCATCCGCTTCAGTTGGTTGGTTTCCCTTAAGATTTCCGAGGCCACCCAGAAGGTCTCCTGATTTATGACCTCTTCAAAGTTTTTCAGGTTGGTGCAGCCAGTCTTTGACTTCAGTTTAAATAAGTCATCGATGTATTCTGTTGGCTCAATATTACGGAACAGTTCAAAATTTCTCATGGAGAGCTGAGTTGCAACTTCAATAGTGCTTAGCTGCAATAAAGAAAGCTGACTTTCTCTTAGCAAGTCTTGAGCGTCTTCATCTGAGCATAGGGTTTCTGTTTCCATGTTATTTTTTAGGTAGTATCTTAATTTAAAAAGAAAACAGAATGACTTCTGTAGCAAGATGCAAGGAAACTTGTTGGCAATATAAAAACTACAACAAAAGAAGATGACATGGCTGCAAAAGTATTTGTTTTAGGAAAATAAACTATTTCATGCTGATTAACTAAGTTTTTTTTGTGACAGAGCTCCCACTTGAGTATTTCCATTAATTAACATACCACAATGTAGTGTGCTGATCATCTATTCAATTATCTCATAAAACAATTAAAAAAAATTATTTTTTTTGCTAAAACCATTTGTTTTTTTATTTTCATCTTTGACAAGCATCTGAAATAATTTAGGCATTTTAAAGTTAAAGGGTCATGAAACCCATTTTATTTTTCATGATTTAGAAAGAACATTCAATTTTAAACAACTTTTCAATTTACTTCTATTATCTAATTTGCTGCATTCTCATGATATCCTTTGTTGAAAAGCATATCTAAATAGGCTCAGTAGCTGCTGATTGGTGGCTGCACAGATTCCTCAATGTGATAGGCTCACCCATATGCATTGCTATTTCTTTAACAACAGATATCTAAAGAATAATGCAAATTAAATAATATAAGTAAATTGGAATGTTGTTTAAAATTGTATGCTCTATCTGAATCATGAAAGAATAATTTTGGTTTCATATCCCTTTAAGTCAAACTACACCTACATCTAAGTATCTTTACCAAGGGAATGTTTACGAGACAAATATAAAAAAGCTGTTCTTTACCACAGAGTTATAATTAATATGATACAAACAGATTTGTCATTAGTTCAGTATAAAAATAACACTAAATAAAATATTTCACATGACCATACCTTCCACTAAGCTGTATTCTGTCTGCCAGCTTAGAGAGCTGATCAGGCAGCCGCCTCTGTTTGATTACACCTTCAGGTGTGACAGACACTTCACATAAGGAGTAAGCATCTGCGACAGCGGTCAGTGCAAACTCTCTGATGGCCTGAATTACCACTTCTTTTGCTGTAGTGTCTTTGCTGATCATTATGTAACGGCTCTGCTGGTCAGCCTTGAAAACACGCAACACCTGGTCAGGTAGATCTAGAAGAAAAACAGATGCATGTAGAAAAGTTATATAAAGATTAAAAGGCAGAATGATGACTAAATAGTCATTAATTTAAAAAACAACAACTTTAAAGCGTAAAAAGCTATAAAACTCACTTTGTATACACCAGTATGTTCAACACCATATTCTACAGTGTGTTCAACACCATATTCTACACAGTGTGTTCATACAACAACCTCCTCTTTACTACATGATAAACTGGTTTTGGCAATCTAATAGAATCAGCTTTTCACAGCACAGATCTCATCATTTCAGGGTAACTCTCTTTTATAAGGCCTAAATCATCATTATTATTTTTTGTTATTTGTAGAGCGCCAACAGATTCCACAGTGCTAATACAATTAGACAATAAAACAATGTATTTTTTACTATTTTAAACCCAATGTAGCAAAAAAAAAGAAAATGAAAATATTAAAATGATTTACAAAGAAAACTAATTTTCCTGGCTATGCTCAATGGGATTATGTAAATTAAATAAATAAACCTTCAATGCATGACGTATTTCTACTGCATGAAATATCATAACATGAGAGCATGTGAGAGGATACTGACACTATCAAAAAATGTTTATAATATGACAAAGAAATTTAAGTTGTTGAAGTTTTTCCAAACATGTCAGCATTAGTTATGGTTTAAACTCTGAAAATGTTTAATTTCTGAAAAAAGGGAAAACCCAGTCACAAAAAAAAAAAAAAAAATTCACTTCCACAAAGACTGAAATAGTGTACTGTTTTTTTCCACTAAGTGGTGCTGTTGTTTCAAGAAAGGCGTCAATGTGGTATAAATGGCCCATCTAAAAGAGAAAGTAATTACAAACTGATCATCATACAAGGTGAACTGCTTAGCAAACAGTTTATAAGCTACTAGCAAGATATGGAGCAGTCCATTTAAGAAGATCAGAAAATAAAATAGTTGGCATGTTTTAGCAAATGTAGAGCAGATAGATAGATAGATAGATAGATAGATACCCCATATGACAATGCTGAATTAGACACACGGTGTAAAGGAAGTACAGGGTTTTTTCCCAAGGCAAGTATTTTAGTACCACACCTATCTCACAAATGAAACTACAGGGTGCTTGTGGTGTTAATTTATAACCAGTTATTACTGTAGCATCTGCGAATCAGATAGATGTCAAATGTCTATCATATTTATATATACAATGCCTGGGACCTATGTATATGTAGAGTGTATTGCATTTATCCAGCACGGGTTAGTCCTTCCCCTCAGATGAAGTTGACAGAAACAGCTGCAATATAGATCTTTGGAGAAATAGACAGATGCTAAGAAATGGAAAACTGTGTACTTTTAAAACAGTATAGAAAAGGGATAATGGAAAAAAAGTGACACAGAGAGTAAGGAAGTGCAGCAACAGGAAAGGAGAGGAATGTATTATCAAAGATACTTCATAGTCCTAATATATTTTGTCTGCTTAAAGCCTCTTGTCATATGCTAGACAGCTGTGAAGTTCCAGCCTGTGCATAAAGCACCTGCGGGTGCGCTTCTAAAGTGAATGTCATTTTTACATCTGCGTCTACAATTATTTCAAGATGGTGCTAGGCCATGTGGTGCCCTTGTTTTATTTTATTCCAGCTCATCCTATGCTTAACAATTTTATTCAAACCTTTATCTCATTCTAAACATTTAAAATTATGATTACATTTATCATCCTGGTTGAATATCAAAAGCTAGATACATGTCTAAAGTCTTAGGGCCCAATGCTAAAAAATTCTCCAGCTTGAAGAGAAACTATAATGTAGATTTCACAGTTTAGTATAGATCCCTTTTCTGATAGTTAAGTGCACCGTGAATTTTTTTAGCAAACGTCACCTGCATGCAGCTGTTGGGTTAAATCAGTGAGATCTGCAGATGTAAAGTGCTTTGAGAATATCATGAGAATTGTGAAAAAAAAGTCAGACACACTCTGGGACTCCCCTGTTCAACCTAGAGAACTCCCCTGTTCTTCCCACTTTCTGAAACGGTAATTATACAAAGAACAAATACAAAGTGCAATGTAATATGTAAAAGTTACAAAGAAATAGAGCATGAACCAAATTTGTTAGTTACACAGAAACTTTCTAAATATAATCAAAATTTTGTAAAATCACAATCCTAAATTCATTGCTGTATACAAAATTTAAATGCATTAAAATACAAAATAGAAAATGCAAAGATTAAATTTAAAAAATTCTGAAGTCTAAAGTAATATAAATAAAAAGCAAAAAATGTTAATGCAACAAATCTCTTATGTCATGCAGTGCTATATTATACTGGACTTGTCTCTCCTTCATATCCAGAAATGCAGAGAACGCCTCTTAGAGAAGCACAGCAAAATTTGCCTTTCTAGAATCTTGTGAGAGATTCTGCAGTGCTGGAGGTGCAACACGACGATTGGAGGAAGGATTTATCATCGATATGCAAATGAAAGCAGCAGATGCGGACGGAGGATCAGCGTTATGTTTTCCATAAGTATTTTTTACAATAAGCATCATTGTAAACGTTAATGAATTAAAGTGCCCCTGTTTTTAAGATTAATATTTTATACTGGGCTTTAATTTGTTAAAGTTTACAAATCACTTTAAGCATGTTCTATTAATCATTTAATTAATTTAACTGGCATTTATAAATCTTTATGCAAACAAATTCATCATGATTGTGACCATAATGTCTCTCCTTGAATACAGTTTCTTTCCTACATAAAAGGGCTGAAAATGACTTTGTTAAAGAATTAAATTTTAGCACTAGCAAACCTGCAACTCTCTGTTTAATCCCCGCAAAGGGAAGTATCGCTCGGGAGCCAAAGAGAGCTGCTGACCCAATAAGCAGCGGACGTTGCATGACCCAGCTGTGCTACAACAGCGGCTGACTGGGTCAGCGACAATTTTTTTGCAGAACCAGCCGTTCTCTGTGGCTCCCAAATGGTACTTCAACTATACGCTTATCCCCCTTGCAGGGCTTAAACACAGAGTTGCAGGGTTGCTAGTGATAAAATAACATGCTCTAATGGATTGAAGTGTGTAATTATTCCGCTATAACTGTCCTTTAATCAGGAAGCTGCATAATTGGCTGAATAGGGATGGGTATGACAGAATGATGTAGAAAATAGGAAAATAAACACATTCTTATCACAGTTAGGAGAACTTTTATAAATAGAAACAAAAGATCAGTTATTAGTGACTGCACCTTCCAGGGGCTAATTATGATCCCATTATTACAAGTGCACTTATTAGCCTGTGCATAACCAAAAGGGGGGAAAAAAATAACGATGTACTACTTATCATTAGTAAACCTAAAAATAGCTTGAAATGTGGAAAAACAAATATAGCCTCTAGTTAGCAGCTGCTGGAAATACAACTGATGCAATCAGCGTGGTTAATGAAAACGTGTCTGTAATAGCAGCTCCTTCAGAATGGCACTGCTATGTAATAAAAGAACAAAATGAACAGGGAGCCAGCAACAAGACAAGAGAGAAATTGGTTCTCACCTGGGGTGGTGGTAAAGTCGAGGATGCGATGATGTGACTGTAATAAATCAGGATTGCTGGATGACAGTGTCCCACTGACAGGTAGTGTAGCTGGCATGTGCTTTGTCTGCCGTAACCCCACAATGCTGTCATCTTGTGACTGACCAATTCCAATGTCACTGTGAAAAAGCAAGAAACATGCACTGCTTAGGGCAGCTGCTCAGATGTGTCAAGTGACAAATGTTATACCTACTCTGCTCAGTGTGGTGAAGGACCATGTTAGTCCTTGTCAATTCAGTCACAGTAAGGTTGTGGTAATAAAGGTATACAGTTTCAGCAGGAGGAGAAAAAGTCCTCTAACACAACACACTGATATATATATATACATATATATACATATATATACATATAAATATATATATGTAAAACCAAAGGCATTGTGTGCTAAGCAATGCTTCTGGGCCCCCTAAGCAATATGTAGCCTCAGATTTCTGTTGATGGGAATAAACCAGTATACACACCTTTCGTTAGCTTAGTACCAGACCTTGTATACAATGTCATAATTGTTTACAATTTGTAACTTATACTAATTTAAAAAAAACAAACAGATTTTGTATCCATATCCAAACATTTAACTGCTTATTTATCCGGTATATAAAGCACACTTGCCAACTGCCCCAATTAAGACACTTTTTTGCCTCCTGTCCCATAGTGTAATTAGGCTGGGAGTCCCTCCCGCTATGTGAGAAATGGACCAGTGTTGGCCTTGGGTATATATTAGTTTACACATTGTGGTATCTAAGTCTCCTGAGTGTAGATAGGGTGTTTGAGGGGTGAAGCTATTTAATGTATATGTTTTGGTCAATACTCCAATAACCTACTTTCTCATTGACTTGTCAGTTATAGCTGTTGGCAACTATTTATAAACCTGAACATAATGTTTAATCTTTTTTTCCTGAAATAAATGCCCAGATTGGAATAAAAAAAAAGACACCTGGCAATGAGTTTATATGAGGCACCGTACTGAGGTGCTATGCAATGACTGTCAGTGTGTAGGAAGCAGAGCAGCCACCCACTATTCTGTGATAACACTTTGTGAAGGGAGGAAAAATGTCACTGAGCTTTAACAGGGAAATGTGCCTTCACCTGACAACACAGATATCACTTATGGGAGGCAAGAAATCAAGAATAAAAAGTCACTAGGTCTGTTTAACAACCACAAATTATTCTGCATTAAATGGACAAAAACTACATGCAATCAGTGCTATTGATAGCAAATGATAATTGTGTTCATTCTGATTCCAAAATCATTGGGGTGAAAGAAGTTAAATATATAAATAGTTGCTATGTTATTATGTATCCATGGTATTACTGCACAACTATTAATTAATTGCCTATGGAACCGCAGGTGTTTTTTCTCCTGACATAATATATCGCATAGTGCCCATAAGTGTCATTAAGCTACAAATCGGCATGAGATTTACTAACAAAGGCTAAAGCTAATATGTGCTCTTCCATAGAAATATTATTTAATACATTAAAAAAAAAGCAATTTGTCTATTTGATATGTGTAAAAACAAAGGAAACACAAACTTGATAGGGGATCATGTGCGTTTATATATCCTTAAAGGAAAAGCTTTGTAGTGTGGGAATAGCATGGAAATAGGAGTCGTTCAACCTTGTTCTCAGGAAAAGCATTCTTAAAACTCTTTGAAGACCAAGTGCTACTGAATTTGCCGTCAGATCACAATGAGCATTTTATTGCTTTGAGACATGAAGGCTCAAACAAGTAGACGGGAGTGGTCTCCTTTGTGACTATATTTTAATTCTTGATTTGTTATTTTTCTAGCATTGTTAAGATAAAAAGACACAGGTATTAAATAGATATTCAATGTATCCATTTTAAAAACAATGTCAGTGACTTATATGCTTAAAGGGATATGAAATCAATTTTTTTCTTTCATGATTCAGATAGAAAGTTGCTTAAAATTGCATGCTCTAATTTACTCTTATTATCAATTTATTCTTCGTTCTCTTGCTATCTTTATTTGAATAGCAGGAATGTAAAGCTTAGGAGCCAGACCCTTTTTTGATCAGCACCCTGGATAGCGCTTGCTTATTGGTGGCTACATTTAGCCACCAATCGGCAAGCGCTACTCAGGTGATGAACCAAAAATGTCCCAGCCATCTGAATCCTTAAAGAGATACTAAATCCAAAAATGTTTGTTCATGATTAAGATAGTGCATGCAATTTTAAGCAACTTTCTAATTTACTCCTATTATTATTTTCGTTCTCTTGCTATCTTGATTTAAAAAGAAGTAAAGTAAAGCTTAGGAGCCAGCCCATTTTTGGTTCAGAACCTAGTTTAAGCTTACTTATTGGTTGGCTGAATGCAGTCACCAATAAGCAAGCGCTATCCAGGGTGCTGAACCTCAAATGAGCCGTCTCCTCAGCTTTTTAAATAAAGATAGCAAGAGAAAGAAGAAAAATTGATAGTAGGAGTAAATTAGAAAGTTGCTTAAAATTGCATGCTCTATCTGAATCAAGAATGAAAAAAATTGGGTTTAGGATCCATTTAACATGTTAGTGTTCATTTTCTACTGTGTGGTTTCATGGGAAACTGATACTTTAAAACTACTAAACACATCGTGATTACCAAAACTGTCAATATTTCCTATGTGTTATTTTGAATGCAACTGTAACAGGAGACTGATTTGGATCAAATCCAACGCCAAAAGAATCTTGGTTTTGGCAGTAACACTTACACATAATTACAAAGTATCTTATTGGCAAGGTCTAGAAGCCATGCAAATGTTTCAATAGATGAGCTGGATCACCCCAGGATATATATTTAACTCACTGAATATGGTGTATATATTTAAATAGTAATTTTTTTAAGCTTTAAAATAAACCATATGGTTTTAAGGCATCTGAGTGCCGAGTATTTTAATTGGTCGTGGCTGTCATGGAGAAATACAAACTTTCATATATAAATAGCAAAATTTAACATTTTTCATTAATGACTGAGCTAAAGGTTCACCTGCAAAACCAACTCAAAAACAGAATATTGAGAGCCCAAAAATATAACTGATGGTCTATACATTGCTTGTGACTAGAGTGTAATCACTGAGAAAGGGATATTAAACAATATGAGATTGTAGTTTAAGTAGTTAAAAATAATATATATTTTAATTATTTTCTCCCTTTTCTGTAATTTAAGTCTGAAAATTATTGGTTTTCTAAATTCCACTGAGTTTCTGTAAAGTAATGACACCACCATGTTTGAACTTAAATGTTCACCTTATCTTACACTCCTGCTGCAAACAATTAGGGACAAATCTAAAACAGGCATCAACAGACTATCCAAACAAGCCTTGTTTACACAAACTGCCTGTTTTATATATCTGTCCCTAATTGTTCTCAGTAGAAGACAGAGATAAATAGAAAACTAGTTCAAACATGGCAGCACCCGTTACTTTATAAAATATATAGTACTTGATAGAAACTAAACCGCTACCCCTATATTGTCAATATTTCAACAACTAATATAATTGTAAAAAATACATTTACATATTATTCTAAGGCTAATCTTTAATTTGAAAACACAATTATGTTTAGCAAATATATTAACTGTTTATCATCCCTTTAATACGCAAGGAAAAAATACTATATTGTAGTAAAAGTATATTATCCATTTATTATTTTTTTAATAATTATTAAAGCCCCTTTAGAGCTTCCCCACAATATAAAACTCACACGAGAGAAACAAGAAACATGATGGAAAAAATGAAAACATGCATTGTCAGGGAAGCAAGAGAGACATATTTCAATAGTTCCCCAGTCAGGACTAAATATGTGCTAAAAAGGCAACATGGCAACCATAACTATTGACCATTTTAAGGCCTCATCATTAGTTTCTATTTTTCTGGAAGGGGCCTTTAATGTAAGTGTGTCTTTCCTTTGTTCAACTAAAAAAAAACAACTTACTTATAAGGCTTCTGAGGCAAGATACTGATGCGGGTTTTGTCAAGAATTTTCTTCAACTTGTTTCTTCCTCCAACCGTATTAGCTTTGCTTTTTTTGCTCACTTTTTCCAGTCCTATAACTTGCTCAACATCAACGGCAAGATCTGGGATGGAATATCTACTGGCCTTCTTGATGTCACCGATCTTGGGCAAGTGGGGCGCATTGCTTCTTTTCTCTTCCAACAGTCTGGCTAAAAGCTCTTTAAAAACTAGACAAAAAAAATAAAAATGACTTTAACAGGATACAAACATCATTTAATAGATGATTTTTTTTTCTTTATTACAATAAAAATTGTATTTTTAAGAGTCCCTGTAATTACTGGAGCTTCCTGTTGCTTTTATTCCCTTGGGGGTATGTCCATAAGCCACCAACAGATCCTTTAGAGTGGTCCTTATAAGCCAGTGAGAAACTGATCCCTGCAGATCAGTTATACACAAACATGCATTTCCAATTAGCAACAATATAAATTCAAACAGCTTTAAAAGGACATTTAATGCGTCTAGCTTTAATGAAAAAATTGTGCATGTCCCATTCTTCATAAAGAGGACAAAAGGTAAATTATGTAACCTGAAAATGCTGCGGATCAAATCACTGAGGATTGAGCACGTCAGGGTTTTACCGCACTTCAGCTTTCGGGTTAGCGCACGTAGGCCCTCTAGTATGCGCTATCCAGGATTCGGATGCATAGTCTAATTGTCTCCTGCTTTATTTTTATTTTTTTATTTCAGCTTAGAGGGCCCCTGAACACCTTCCTACCAATGTTAATTGTGTTTATTGTTAACAAAGCATTCTGAAAACCTAGGTTACATTTTCTCTATGGCATGTGAGGCAAAGCACAGCATTTACACAAAAGTATGAGGTGTTTAATGTAATTTTAATACACATCTAGTGCTATACATTTCCACTGGACTGTGAAATGTTTCCTCTGACTAGTAAACAATAGAGTTTTTTTTTTTACTTATGTATGTACCACTAAGAAGACATTGTAATGGAATAATAAAATGCTGTTTCATTATAGCATTTTATTTTACACAAATACTTCTTATATGTTGTTAAAGGCACAGGAAAAAATTATTTAATTTTTCAGATAGAGAATACAATTTAAAAGAGGGTTCCAATTTACTTTTATTATCAAATTTGCTTTGTTCTCATGTTATTTTTTGTTGAAGAGATATCTAGATAGGTAGCATACACGTTTCAGTAGCTCTACATGACAGGAAATAGTGTAGTCATCTAGTGCTCTTGCTAATGTATTACATTGTTGCAAAACTCCTGCCATATAGTACTGCAGACACGTGCACGCTCCTGAACTTATCATTTGTTGAAAATCAGGAAGGTAAGAAGAAAACAAAGACAATTTGATAATAGAAGTACATTGGAAAGTTATTTAAAATGTATGTTCTGTCTGAATAAAGAAAGAAAGATTTTGGGTTTATTTCATTTTAATATCTGTAAAGGTGTTAAACCCATAGTTAAAATACTGCTCCAGAGCCACAATCATTGTTATTCCTGAAAGGCACTTGTCAGGACAGGAGTAGCATGCGCACGTAGCCGCCATTCAATAGCACTGTCCTATTCACGACCTTCTGGAGCGTGCCTCATGAGCAAGTATAGTTATGTGTTTAACCCCTTTGTAGGAATTAAAAATATAGCTACCATGGAACATCTGTGTGATAGTAAAATGCTCAATCAAATAATTATATTCATTATTGCATTAAAATATCCCTTTTTTTAAATGCAGTTAGGTTTCCTGCTTTCCATAACTCCTTCACTTTACCATCTAACAAGGTTCCGCAATACCCCACCCGGTTAATGATATAGAAATGCTCGATCCTTGCAGCTGCTCTTTATTTAGCAACAGACAGACCGGCTAAACTTCCATCTGAATACAAATAAGTCAACATACCAAATAAATTGGTTTTCACAGTGATAGACAAATGAGTATTGTTCTTCAGAATTTCCATGGCCTTGGGAAGCTGAATGTTCTCAAAGTTTTGACCGTTCACCTCCAGGATCTGAAATAAAGGGCAAACAACACAATGTGATTATTAAACCGAGCACTGACATTTACCTCCTCCTGTATAGCTGCATAGAATGCAGCGTTATCCCCCCTTCTACCTAGGTATTATTTCTATATTGGCTGTAATAGCTATGAAATATTTAGTTGGTTCTTTCAATCATGTAAATGACCCAGAATTCTCAGTGTGAGTCAGGCTTGCTGTACCTGATCCCCTCTCTTTAATCCTGCTTCTACAGCTTTGCTTCCAGGATCCACGCTGTCTACAAAGATGCCAAATCCCTTGTCTGACCCTCCCAGCAGGATAAAAGGCAAGGGGGCTTCTCGAGATGGCTTTGTTAGTGTTATCAATCTCCTTTTTGCCTTGGCAGCACATGCAATATTTAGCAACCGTAGGTGTCCACCCATTTTCTGAAAGGAAAAAAAAAACACCATTATTAGCAATGAGAATCATAAGGAAAACTCCACTAAAATGACAAAAGTTATTTTGTTTTTGTTTTTTTAGATCATTGTGAAACATTCCAGCAGCCCACTAATTCAGAACCATTATACAGAATAACATTTATCTGTTACATATAACAAATACAAAATGTTCAGGATTACAGTGAGATGAATGCAATAATTTATATGACAAGCACAAGTCTCTGCTATGTCAATTCTGAAGAGTTTTAGGCAGACAGGAAGCCAATGCAAAAAAACCTTTTATAGAGGCAGTCAAAACAATAAAAATTCTATTGTAGACTGTCCCTTTAATTCAAATGTGTAATAAGTGTAAAACTGCGTATTACACATTTACGTATGACACTGTTAAAAAAAAAGTGGGCTACTGAAAAATTTCATGGGACCACTAGTTCTTGGGCAAATTGTTCAACCCCTGCCTATTAGGCTTTGTGAATAGAGAGAGATAACACTTGGTTGCTCAAGAGCAACAATGTTATACCTGGACCTAGTTAAAGTCACTTGGTGAGACAATAATATGTGTGTGTGGCCACCAATCAGCAGCTAGCTCACAGTAGTGCATTGCTGCTCCTGCGCATGTTGCTTTTCAACAAAAGATACATAAAGAACAAAGTTAATTGGATAATAGAAGTGCATTGAAACATCTCAAACTGCAAACTATGGGGCCGATTTATTGAATTGCGGACAGACATGATACAATGTAGCGTATCATGTCCGCCGCACATCGATAAATGTCGACAGCATACGCTGTGCATTTATCATTGCACAAGCAGTTCTTGTGAACTGCTTGTGCAATGCCGTCCCCTGCAGATTCGCAGCCAATCGCCGCTAGCAGTGGTGTCAATCAGTCCGATCGTATAGGATCGGGCGGATTGATGTCCGCAGCCTCAGAGCAGGTGGACAAGTTATGGAGCAGCGGTCTTTAGACAACTGCTGTTTCCGGTGAGCCTAAAGGTTAGCGCAGAAACAGGGTCATCAAGCTCCATTCGGATCTTGATAATTCGGCCCCTATGTCTAAACCGTGAAAGTTTAATTCTGAACTTAATTTCCCCTTTATACTATGGCTTCACTGCTATGTAACCAAAAAGTACTTTAAAGACCAAAAGTACTGATTAGCAATATCTTGCTTCTGCAGTGCTCTGGCAAGCTTTAGCTTAAAGACAATCCCTTAAAGGCATATTGTACAGCTTTTTAATACTGTATATTCTAATAGCCAAGATGATTAATACCTAAAGCCATATGCTCAGAGGCTCACATTAATGTAACACATTATATAATTACTGNNGGGACTAATAATAAACACTATAGGTTTCCTAACCGTGTCATTGCTGTTGCTTATAATTATACGTTTAGCATTAATTCTATTTGTTGTGGGGGGAAATGCACAGCTTTGTTTTAGTTGAAAAGTTTCCTTACACCCAAGTCAGAAGAAACCATTATTTTTAACTGCAGCTTATGCATAAAGTACAACAAAAATGTATCTATCTGCCGGAAAACAAGAACAAGTCTATTATTATTATTATTATAACAAGGAAAACATCCTTTTGCAACACTTCCTTATTTTACTATTTCTTCTCGGACAAATAATTCCACTTTGACGGAGAGAAAAAAAAAAAGTTTTAGTGCCATTAAGAATAAAATGAGGTGTGTAAAGATTAAAGCAATATTAAACTAAAAAATATTCTGTCATGCGTATGCACGAGCGCTATTTAAACATGTTACTACTTTCAGCATAAAAAGGTCATGTTTAAACAGACAATAAAAAGTAAGAATAAGTGTATATTTATGCACATCGTACAAGAGAAAAACACATTGTGAAATATTATGTTATAAGATACAGCAAGAAAAAAATACTTCCCCTTTAAGTAAAGGATAGCCGTAGGCTTTTATCCCCTGTTCTGGGAAATTAAGATTGTTATATAGAATAGAATAGAATAGAATAGAAAGGGTATTGTTACCTGTTGTTCCAAGTTGTTCTCAAACTCCTCTAAAAATCGAGTCATGGCAAGGTCACCTTCAAAGTCATTAAAGTGATTGTTCACCCACAGCAGCACTACACGTGTCACCTGCCACAAAGAGACACCAATTAGTAAAACACAATTTAGTGTGGACCTGGTCAATTAGAAAATTTGCTTTAAAATTTTGGAAATTATTAAAATAAATAAGTCTTTACACAATCAGGAATTAGATTTTTCATTTAGATCAAGCATACCTAAACTACAAACCAAAAACAATATAACCTGCCAACAAAGGTTGTGTGTGTCTATGTATGTGTGTATGTATGTATGTATGTGTGTATGTATGTGTGTGTGTGTGTTTGTATGCCTGTGTGTATGCATGTGTGTGCATGTATTTGCATGTGTGTGTGTGTCTATGTATGTGTGTGTGTGTATGTGTGTGT